>SSNS01000850.1:10807-29808 GCA_006937985.1 Aphyosemion australe
CGATAGACAAGGCTGCAATTCCAATCAAGCTGGTGGACCACGACAGGCCTGCGCCAGTAGCAGCAAGTCTCCAGAGCCTAAAGCTCACCAAAGGACAACAAGATGGCGCTCATCTCCAAGCCACACACCAAAACTGCTAAAAGGTCCACCACAGCACAGGCTGCAAAAACAATACTCAAAACTTTATAACACCAGGTCCGGCCTCCTCCAATAAGTCCAAATGATCCCGGACGAGCCCCCATATGTTACAACCCGGCTCGTGGGACTGCAACAAATGGAGGAGGACTGGACACATGGTAAAAGGTTTTGAGGTATTTGATTAAAAACGGCCTCCAAAAGGCTGCACTCAAAATGCCACACAGGCAGCAAACACTCACAGGTGCAATCTGATCAGTCTCTCTCTTTCTCTCTGGAGTTGCACCAAGCAGTCTTTTATGCTGCACCCACAGGTGCAGCCACTCAGTAATTTCTGCTTGAGCACAGCCAGACCAATGATGAAGCAGAGGGGCGTAACAAATACCTTTAAATACTCCGTTATTCTGACAAGGTCCCGTATCAGTCCGTGATCTGCAGCCGGGGGTACTTTGGGTTCTCATATGTAGGTCAGACTCTGCCTACTAACTGGCCATGCCCATTAGATGTCCGACTTCACCCAATATCAGTCACTGCAGTCTGCAGCCAGGACCTTCTCGGAGAAGATGGTGTGGCTTCCTGGTGATCTTCGTTTGTGTGCTCGTGTGCATGCACTTATTAAAGCAACATTCTGCAACTTTTACACCTTAAAATTATGCTTTTTTGTAAAGTTTTTGCATCATAGTATTTATAATGTTCATTTTCATACCTGTGATAGTGTTGGGGGGGGGTCCCACGTCTGTTTACTGGACTATAGAGTTTTTGAGCTTCGGGTAGCCGCCGGAAGTACTGACTGGGTGTCGTTTTACGGCAATATATGGCAAGCCAAAGGGATAAAAAAAGCGCGCATTCTAAACGTACATTATGTCCGCCAAAATGCGCGTCCTGAACACGCCTTTTGATGCCAAAGGGGGCAAAAACTCGCGTGTTCTAAAAGCAAGCATTATGTCCGCCAAAACGCATGTCTTGAACGAGCGTTTTGGCAGACATAATGCGAGTTTAGAACGTGCATTTTTTTAATCCCTTTGGCTTGCCATAATTGTATAACATAGACTCGCTGTAGCAGTGGCAGATTCACCAAAGAAAGCTAGAAATCCCTCATCAGAGGAATCTAGGAAAAGAAAAGAACATAGTCATAGAGCAAAGACCAGAGTTATTATTGGGCCGTCTTTTCCTCGCTGGAGAGCTCTTTTAGAAAGAACAGCATGAACTACGGACTCTGACCTAGCCGTGCTGCTAATGGCTAGGTAAGTAATAAATGATTTTACCAGGTTTATTGTGTTTGGTCGGGCATAAAGTTGTTATACAGTCCTGATAAACCTATTTATTCAATGTGTGGAGGTGGTAAAGTTTGTTTTCGTTGTGTTTGCCTTGACATTAGGAACGTAAACATGCCTCTTATGCCCGAGAGAGAGATTTAATGTTACGACAGTGACGTTAGGCAGCAAGCCTCTAGAGGGCGACAAAACCATATAACTGCAAATTTGTGGAATGCAGCTTTAACGACACGTATTTCTGACTGAGAAACTCCGAGGGCGGTGTTACTCACCCTTTTAAGTAAGCTGTGCTTTTTTCCCTCTCCCCTAAAGGTCTACTGTAAAAGATTTGTTGTCATTTTTGGATACAAAAAAACAACACATTTTTGTTTCTATAAAGTTTTCAAAATGAAAAGAAAACAAGAAAAATTCTGCAAAAAGACTGGATATTTTATGGGATGTCTGCATAATGTTTGTAAATAAATGTGTGTGTGTAAAGCAAGGGGGTTGTCAAGTAAAAAAGGTTGGGAACCACTCTTCAAACCTGAACCAGATTATTCTACACTGATAGCAGAATCTGTTAAACATAGGTCAGTGATTCTCAATCCTACTCCTGGAGGGCCAGTATCAGCATATTTTAGTGGTTTCTCTGCACTAAAACACCTAATTCAGTGGTTGAATCACCTGTGCAGCAGCTCATCAGGCTTTGCAGAAGCCTGTTAATCACCTGCTGATTGAAATCAGGTGTGTTGAAACAGGGTTAAAACTAAAACATGCTGGAANAGCAGCAAGTCTCCAGAGCCTAAAGCTCACCAAAGGACAACAAGATGGCGCTCATCTCCAAGCCACACACCAAAACTGCTAAAAGGTCCACCACAGCACAGGCTGCAAAAACAATACTCAAAACTTTATAACACCAGGTCCGGCCTCCTCCAATAAGTCCAAATGATCCCGGACGAGCCCCCATATGTTACAACCCGGCTCGTGGGACTGCAACAAATGGAGGAGGACTGGACACATGGTAAAAGGTTTTGAGGTATTTGATTAAAAACGGCCTCCAAAAGGCTGCACTCAAAATGCCACACAGGCAGCAAACACTCACAGGTGCAATCTGATCAGTCTCTCTCTTTCTCTCTGGAGTTGCACCAAGCAGTCTTTTATGCTGCACCCACAGGTGCAGCCACTCAGTAATTTCTGCTTGAGCACAGCCAGACCAATGATGAAGCAGAGGGGCGTAACACCTCCACCCTCAAAAGAGTTCCTCTAGGAACTCATCAGGACCACAACAAGCCCCTCTGGTCTAGTCACCATCAAACCTGTAGAAACAGAGAGGGAGGGGTAGGGATAAACATGCAGCACACACACACACACACACACACACACACACACACACACACACACGAAAAATAACTAAAAACTCAAAACAAACAGGTGATGAGCCGGCCAAAATGAACAAAAGAAGAGAGACCACCTAGACCAGCCCACATAGGGCCGTAGGATCTGGTGACCTCCCTCTACCCTGAATGAGCAGGAACCCAAACCTAACAGAAATGAAGCCACGAAAACTAGACTACCGGACCCACCACAAAACAACATAGAACCGCTGTTAGAATTACATGCTCTCACCATATGGTCTAATTCAAAACAGAGTAACAAAATGAGCTGAACCCGATCAGTGAGCCACACCCACACAAATTGATCACATCTAGTGGTTGTTCACCACATACAGTTACTGCTCCTGCAGTCCCCGGGCGATCTCCGAAAGGTGAGGTGAATTCACTTCATCCACACACATATCACAAAGTTTCAACCGATCAGTGAGCCACACCCACACAAATTTATCACATCTAGCGGTTCTTTACCACATACAGTTACTGCTCCTGCAGTCCCCGGGCGATCTCCGAAAAGTGGGATGACTTCACTTCATCCACACACATCACAAACACGTCAGCCATTTCCAAAAAAAAACAAACCTGAAGAAACGATAGACAAGGCTGCAATACCAATCAAGCTGGTGGACCACGACAGGCCTGTGCCAGTAGCAGCAAGTCTCCAGAGCCTAAAGCTCACCAAAGAACAACAAGATGGCGCTCATCTCCAAGCCACACACCAAAACTGCTAAAAGGTCCACCACAGCACAGGCTGCAAAAACAATACTCAAAACTTTAAAACACCAGGTCCGGCCTCCTCCAATAAGTCCAAATGATCCGGGACGAGCCCCCATATGTATGAAATGCTTATCGAGTTAATCCGACAAAACGTGAGTTGATGCAAAAAGAAGTTAACTATTTGTTGTCCAATGGCCTTGCTGTTCCCAGTTAAAGTGCCTGGAGTTCACCCTGTATCCTGGTGCCAAAACCTGACGGCACTTGTCGCCTCTGTACGGATTACAGGAAGGTTAATGCTATCATTAAACCTGATTCCTTTCCCCTTCCCAGGATGGAAGATTGTNCGAAGGAGCAGGGACCAGGGGACTCTGGGAGGCCGGCGACGAAGGAGCAGGGACCAGGGGACTCTGGGAGGCCGGCGACGACGGCGGAGCAGGGTCCTGAAGGTTCTGGGAGGCCGGCGGCGAAGGAGCAGGGACCAGGAGGCTCTGGGATGCCGGCGACGAGGCAGGGACCAGGGGGCTCTGGGAGGCCGGCTGTAGTGGTGGCTTGGCTGGAGCCCCAGGGGTCTGCGGCGGCGTTGCTGGCGCAAGGACCTGGCCTCGGCGGGAGCCACTGGGACGGATGGAGCCTCTGGGACGGACGGAGCCTCGGGCGGAGCCTCTGGGACGGACGGAGCCTCGGGCGGAGCCTCTGGGACGGACGGAGCCTCGGGCGGAGCCTCGGGCGGAGCCTCTGGGACGGGCGGAGCCTCGGGCGGAGCCTCGGGGGTAGGCTGGACCTCGGGCGGAGCCTCGGGGGTAGGCTGGACCTCGGGCGGAGCCTCGGGGGTAGGCTGGACCTCGGGCGGAGCCTCGGGGGTAGGCTGGACCTCGGGCGGAGCCATTGGAGGAGGCTGGACCTCGGGCGGAGCCTCGGGGGTAGGCTGGACCTCGGGCGGAGCCTCGGGGGTAGGCTGGACCTCGGGTGGAGCCATTGGAGGAGGCGGGACCTCGGGCGGAGCCATTGGAGGAGGCGGGACCTCGGGCGGAGCCATTGGAGGAGGCGGGACCTTAGGTACAGGTCTTTGGCGGTGGCGTCTTCGGCGGTGGGGCTGTGGCGGGGAGGAGAGATCTGTCTGACCACCCGGAGAAGGTGTGGATGCATCAGAGTTCTCCCTTTCACATCGCTCTGCAGCTCGGCGGAGGTACTCCCAGAGGGTGATCATTTCATCACTGGATTCAGACTCATTGGGTTGAAGCTGTGGGGTGGAGGATGGGTCCATCAGATGTGATGAGATGGCACAGTCAGCGTCAGATGTTGGGGTGTAACAGCCCACCAGAGGTGAAGAGGTGGCGCTGTGGAAACCAGATGAGGATGTGAAGGGACGACCCACCAGAGGTGAAGAGGTGGCGCCGTCAGAACCAGAGGAGGGTGGAGTGCAACAGCCCACCAGAGGTGAGGAGATGGCGCTGTGGGGACCAGAGGAGGATGTGGAGGATCGACCCACCAGAGATGAGGAAGTGGCGTCGATCGAATCGGGGGAGAAGGAGAGGAAGCCGGATCGTATTGTGGGGGCAGCGGCCTGGGGGAGATGATGTCTGGAGGTTGAAGATGAGGAATGGCCCACCTGAGGTGACCAGGTGGTGCCAGCAGGAGTGAAGGATTGGCCCAACAGAGGAGACGTGGTGGCGCCAACAGAAGTGGAGGAGGAGGAGAGGAAGCCGGTTCTGATGGTGGGTACCTCAGTCTGTTCATGGTACGACTTCTTGTGGGTAGAAGGTGATGAGGCGGAGGTGGATCGGCCCGCCAGGGGTGACGAGGTGGCGCCGATAGGACCAGAGGAGGATGTGGGTGTCTGTAGAGCTGGTGGAGGTGAGTTGTGGCCAAAAGTCCTTAATAAATCACGGGCAAAAGTCCAAAATTTAACTGTTTTCATGGGTTGTCTTTCAAAGTAACTGTAAGCCCACATTAGGGCGTCATCACCCAGGCAGAGGACCATGAAGGAGAGCTTTTCATAGTCTGTGAGGGATGGTTCCGTTAAACAGTGTGCACAGTCTCTGATGAATTCTCTGCAGGTTGACGGGTCTCCTTCATACCTTTCTGGGGGTTGATGGATGGTGGTGGTTGATGGCTGATGAGGTGGACAAGCTGCTGGGTCCATGTTGGTCGGTTCCTTCTGTCATGTGGTGGGAGGTTGTTGTAGGACCCAAGTGCAGGAATATCCAGGAGGCAGCCAGGTATGGTTGAAAAAATGAAAATGTTTTATTTACAGCCGTGGTCTGGAGCAGGAACAAAAATCAGCAGGTGACACAGGGATAAAGGCAACACACACAGATGACACAGACAAACACAAGGAACCGACACGAGTGTAGAACTGAGCTGAGTTTAAATAGACTGAGGTGGTGAATGGAGACAAGCAACAGGTGAGATGATTACTGATTGATGATGGACAGGTGTGACTAGTTAACTGAGGATGGGAAGCAATACAAAACACAAGAGGACTGAACCAGATAAAGAGAGAAACCTAAAACATTAAAACTAAATGCTGAAAGAAAATACTAGAATGCATAAACAGAATACAGGAGAAATAATTAAAGTCATTTAACTAATAACCAAAATACAAGAAGCAACTAACATAGGAGAACACAGGAAGGAAGATATGAGAAATGAAACACCAAACTGACTGAAGACTAAAAACACTGAACATAAGAGGTACAGGATGACTAAGGGGACACAAGGACAACAGCTAACTGGAGGGATGAACTAAATACCAGGGGACAATGAAAGATAACTAATGTGAGGATGAAACAGCTAAGAGGAACACAGGGGTCAAAGGTAACTGATACAAAAGGATACTAAACTTACAGGGACCTGGCAATACTTAAATACACAAGAAGGGGAAAGGAAAACTAGAGAGAAATACAACACTAATGGGCTGGGGAATGGACATGGCAGAACTAAAGTAATGAGAAATAAAGTAAAAACTGAATGATGATTGAAGGGACCGGAGACAAGGGAGATGGGATATGGAAGGGCCAGGGAGGACATAGCCTGGACACAGGGAGGACATAGACAGGACATGACAATTGTTGTCTGTGTCTCTTACAGTATGTGTTATAGAATTTCTATGTCCTGTACTGCTTCTCTATTTCCTTTTCTCCTCATCTCACACACACACACACACATCATGTAAACACACCCACTGCCTTATCTCACACTTTAAATAAACTCTGTGTGCAGCCACTCGGGGCAGACTACACTCTGTCCTGAGTTGGTCTGTCACCCTTTGCAAACGGTTACATGTGTGGTTCATTGTCTCTTTCTTATCTCCCCAGTTCCGGGTAATTAGGTTGATTGAGAAAATCCCTAACAGTATGCTGCATAGTGTTGGTACCAAGTTTGTTTTTATCTTTATTTGTGTTTTTTTTTAGTGATCTAAGATTACTGCTTATGTGTATATACAAGTATCCTTGTTTTTTATCTTTCTTCTAATTACCCTTTGAGTGAATATTAAGCATGTTTTTGTCAAAAACTTACTTAATATTCAAAAACGTTTTGTACAACTTTGTTGCCGAAGTGCTCCTGCTACTGTGACCGTAAGTTGTGTGACGCTGATGCATATGAATCAATGGTAATTTGGCGTCCGCTAGTGGTGATATGTGGTTAGCGCCCCACCCGAAAAAAAGTCACCAGCCGCCACTAGTGATGGTGCTGCTGTGACAAGTGAATTTCCCCACTGTGGGATCAATAAAGTCTATTCTATTCTATTCTATTCTATTCTAAAAACACCGACCTCAGACCAGACCACCAAGAATTGCTGGTCTGGTTACGTCCGCTGTCCCCGTTAGACAGGAGCTGCCTATCACGTTAAAGGCTGAGTTATACTTCTCCGCGGGCTAGAGATGCATACGTGTTGACAGAGATGTTTTATGTTTACACTCCTTCGCTGCCTGGACATCAGAGGGCGTAGCACTTTTCTGGGGTATGCTGCCGCCAAACAGCCACGTATCCGGTCCACGATAGTGTATTTATTACTGTTTACATTGTTTTAATGTATTTTAGAGACTTTTTAACACAGACGAATTTGTCCCTCATTCTCCTCCACCTCTTTATGAGGTCGGCACCTCTAAACCCACGTTTCTCATCATTTCCGTCTATGAATAAAACGCTCGCTGCATATCTTTGTGCTCTTTTAGTCACGGGTGAATAAACTTTCATATTTTCAAACTTTTTCTGCGAGCTGTTCCCCAATCTGCTCCGTGTCTGCCGCTAAATATCTTCAGCTCTCTTTATTTATTGAGTCGGCAGTGGCGGTGCTGTTGACGTATTTCAAGGAAGCGGCGTCCTCCGTGGTGCTCTCCGTGGCGCATACGGACTAGGGATGTGAATCTCCACCACTGAGGCCGATTCGATACGTATCTCGATACGCTACTGGCGATACGATACATTAACGATACGGTAAACCCTCTGGCGATACGATTCGATACGATTCATCCCTGCTGACGATTCTTTAATGATTTGAAAACGATTTTCGATTCGATACATTTCATGATGCTATTTTAAATGATTCAACACATTAAAAAGATTTTCCAGCCCACATCTGATTTTTAAATATCAAAATGATTTTCCCTCTCCTCTGTGAAGGATGTATTTGATCCTCTATTGTTTTTGATTAATCAATAAATTCAACATTAAAAGACAATGCACTTCATCAGTGATATTTTACATATTATACATAACATTATTGCTACAATACTTGAAATAAGGGGGTTGACACTAGGTTTAGACAGAAAAATAAACCAACAGAATCAGAAAATTATTAGAGTTCATCATTTTTCAATTATTTGGAATTATTATGAAACAGTAAAAATTTGAAAACACTTCTAAATATTGTAATGATCCATATGTGGCAATATTAAAAGCTGTTGTAGCCTAATGTTACTGTTCCTTTAAGAGAAAAGTCCAGGCTGAGATGTGAGTTCATCTCAGCTGTTTATTGAACTTCTCTGAACCAAAAAGTCATTCTGTCTGTTTAGTTCTGCACAAATGTTACAATAATAAGGAGTTATCTTAAATTACCTCACACAAAGCTTTAGTTGCGTAGACCAACAAGAATGCTCGGAAGAATACGCTGCTGCAGAAACCGGTCACACGGACTTTAGAAAGTTTTATTTTGACAAGACAGGAAGCACGTGCGTCGGTTAATATTGTCCCACGATGGTTTTTCTAACTGCGGCTGCGCACCACCTGGCCTCCGCTAAAAGAGAAGGACGGTGCGTTCAATGTGCCTCAAAAAACGAGGACATAGCAGGAAAACAATGAAGTAATCGATGTACCCATGGTTTTAACCGATGAGAGGCACGTATGGGAAGATACATTGCGATACAGCCGTCAGTTATAACCGGTGCGCACTGAAGCTACCGGTGCAGTCGCATCGCTAACGTCATGAACGAACCACCGGCTCAGATCGGTGAATCTCTCCATCCCTAATACGGACAGTTATTTTTGGAGGCATGTCTCTGTCACCCTCCACGAGCCCGTCCGAGAGCCCTTGCATTGACGCAAAATGGTGCTGCGTGTCTCCGCACTAATGCAGACGGACAAGTATAAATTAGGCTTTACTCTCATTCAGTGCATTTACATGCGCATCAGAAAACCGAAGTATTGCCCTAAAAAGACTCACGTCGGTTTTTTTAAATACATGTAAACACTTTAGTCTGGCTGAAGGTGAACTTCTTCTAATTGGGCTGAAGCACCCAGATATTGCGGTAGTTATCTGCATCTGCAATTAAGATGGCGCCAGTGTTGCCGGCGTGCCGTCCGTCAGCTCCTGTACTTTTTGTGTTTTTTACTGTTTTTAGCTCATGCGTTTCAACCCGCTCACCCAAGACTAGTGTATGATCGCCATACATTATTGGGAATCGGATTTTCTGCTGGACTTTTACCGTATGGGGCAGATAATTACCAGGATACTTCTTCTCCTCCCTTCCTGGATGGCTCGGCGGAGCTTTGGCAATCTCCGCCGTCACTGCATCCCACGAGGAGGAAGCGCAGGAGGCGAGGCTGTCGCAGCGGGTGCCTCGTCAAACTCAGGGCCCGGAAGACTTCTTTTTCAGGTGGTCCTCGAGCGATATGGTGGTTGTCCTCTAGGTTCCTGGTGCCATGGCGTCTGGTGGATCCAGTGGGCTCGTGGCTTGTTCCTGTTGCCGGCTGTTCCTGGGATCGCGGCGATCGTTCCCCTCCCTATCGGCGGCTTAGTCGGAGAGGAGCCGCCCAGCGGAACCTCCGATCATTGGCCAGGGCTCCATCTATCGCTGGAGTCTTGGATTCATCGTTAAGGTGGGGCCTGGTTAATGCCAGGTCTGTGGTTAACAAGACGTTCATTTTAAACGATTTCATTATCACACAAGGCTTGGACATTCTCTGTGTGACGGAGTCATGGATTTTTCCTGGTGAGTCTTCTGTTTTGAATGAACTGGTCCCGGCTGGCTGTGCTTTTATTAATGTGCCGAGAGCTGCTAAACGTGGTGGTGGAGTGTTGGCTATCTACAAAGCTAATCTGAAGATCAGACATCTTCAGCCCTGGGTTCCTATGACCAGTTTTGAACTGTGCCTTTTTGAACTTGGTTTTCCGCAACCACTTCTCTGTGCAGTGGTTTATCGACCACCAAAATATAATAAGGATTTTCTGCGGGAGTTCTCTGAGTTTCTGGCAAGCTGTGCTGCCAGATATGATCAGATGTTGTTACTTGGTGATTTTAATATTCACGTTTGCTGTGCTGGGAAACCGATGGTCTATGAGTTTATTAATTTAATGACCTCCTTCAGTTTTACTCAGTGGGTTAAAGGGCCCACTCAGGAATGTGGTCACACACTGGACCTAGTATTGTCGCTCGGATGCTCTGTGTCGAATCTGAATGTTAACGATACAGTTTTCTCAGACCATAGGCCAATATTCTTTGACACCACAGTGGTAGTTTGGCGACACCTGCTGTTCCTATCAGATATAGTCGTCCCATGAACCCAGACACCGCAGGTCAGTTTTCCTTGCTGTTTGGCCAGACAGCCCTGGATTTATCCGACTGGTCCTCATTGGATGGCCTACTCAATTATTTCGAGGAGTCCTGCAAGGGCATTCTGGACACTGTGGCACCATTAAAGCCCAGGAAGGGAAACCGCACAGCGACACCATGGTCTACGGACTCCACTCGGGCTGCAAGAAGAGAATGCAGAAGACGTGAGAGACAATGGAAAAAGGATAAATTGCATGTGTCTCTGATTGCTTTAAGGGATAGTTGGAAATCTTATCAGGAGGCAGTTAAATCTGCAAAGAATGCTTACTATTCCAACATTGTCTCTGCTAATTCGAACAATCCAAGGGTACTATATGCCACTATCAGCTCTATGTTAAATGTGAAAGACCACTCTACGGCACAGGCAACTGCTGAGATGTGTGAAGATTTCTGTAATTTCTTTATAGGGAAAGTGACTATGATTCGCTCTGGCATGCTGAGGATGCCTGATTTGAGTCTGGCTGTGTCTCCTGCTGGAAGGCTGGAGTCCTTTCAGCCTATGACCCTAGCTGGCTTAACTAGGATGGTGGAGGAGGCGAAGCCAAGTGGCTCTCCTGATGATGTAGTACCTCCACGCCTCTTTAAAGAAATTTTTCCAGCGGTAGCACCTATAATTTTAGACTTGATCAACTTGAGTATGGCTTACGGCCTTGTTCCAGATGTTTTTAAAAAGGCTGTTGTACAGCCGTTACTAAAGAAACCCGGTTTGGATGCTTCACTACCTGCCAACTTTAGGCCTGTCTCGAAGCTCCCTTTTTTAAGTAAGATCCTGGAGATTTGTGTATACTGTCAGTTGCTGGCTTTTATGGATGGAAATGACGTTTTAGAAAATTTTCAATCCGGTTTTAGGTCTCTACATAGCACTGAAACGGCACTGACTAGAGTACTGAATGATATTTTTTTAGCCACCGATAGTGGCAAGTCAGTATTGTTAGTCCTGCTGGATCTTACTGCTGCATTTGATACAGTTGATCATGAGGTGTTGCTTCATTGTTTGCAACACTATGTAGGGATTTCAGGACTAGCCTTGGAGTGGTTCAGGTCGTATCTGACCAACAGGATGATGTGTGTCAGGATGGGTAATTCGTCGTCAAAATACTCTCACTTACCATGGGGGGTTCCACAGGGCTCGATATTAGGGCCGTTACTGTTTTCCATCTACATCTTGCCACTAGGTGACATTTTGCGCAAGTTTGGGGTGAACTTTCACCTATATGCTGACGATTGTCAGCTATACTTGCCTCTGGACAAGGACGGGGATCTCTCTATTAACAATTTCATGGATTGCTTGGTTGAGATCAAAACTTGGATGACGGGGAACTTTCTGCGTTTGAATGAGCAGAAAACAGAATCAGTCTTGCTTACACCTAGTGGTCATACAGATACCGCTGGGATAGACTGTGGGATGTTTAATGGTCAGCTAAGGATATCAGTGACGGGGTGGTCTCTTCATCCTTTTTTCATCTGTGCCGTTTGTCAAAAGTGAAACCATTTTTATCATGCCATGATCTTGAGATGGTGGTTCATGCTTTTATTACAGTACGCTTGGACTACTGCAACTTGGTTTTATTCGGTGTGAGCCAGGGTTCGCTAGCAAGGCTGCAACTAGTCCAAAATGCTGCAGCTAGATTTTTAGAAGGAATTCGTAAACATGATCACATCACTCCAGTCCTGGCAACCCTGCACTGGTTGCCCGTTGACATGAGAATTCGTTTTAGATCCTTTTATTGGTTTTTAAAACCCTGAATGGCCTTGCACCACCTTACCTGGCATCGTTACTCCAGCCATATGCCCCAGCTTGGTCGCTTCATTCAGAGAATAACCTGTTACTCTCCGTTCCGAGGTCACGCCTGAAGACGCGGGGCGATAGGGCTTTCGCCCTAGCTGGCCCAAAGCTCTGGAATGACCTTGCACTATATATTAGGGCTTCAACTTCTCTGGCGGTTTTTAAAGCAAGACTGAAAACTCACTTTTATGATCTGGCTTTTAACTAGTCTTATTGTTTTTATGTAACTGATCTTACTGTTTTCTCGGTTTTTATCCTGTTTAACTTGTTCTCTGTTTTGATGTTTTTAAATGTTATTGATTTTTACTGTTCTGTAAAGCGCCTTGGTGGCATGCTTTGTCTAAAGCGCTATATAAATTTAAGTTGAGTTGAGTTATATGAATTCATTCTGCACGTAAACGGGTCAGCCGAGCTGAACCAATCAGACACTCATGTTCTGGAAGTGATGCGACCGCAGTAGCCCTCGTCTGATAATAGATATCATATATATATCAATGATGGACCCTGTGCACGATAGCAAATGCTAGTTCCGGTTGATGAACTCCGGAGAGCCGTGCTACTTCCTGTCCCCTTCACAGTAATGTCAACATGGCAGTGAACTGCACTTTTCCAGATCCCTTGGGAATTTGCCGAATATTTCAGTCGATGACGTTCATTGTATTGTCGACACTTTTTCATCTGCTCCACAAGGCAAACGAGAAAAGGGATTCAATTTGTACATTGTGCACAACTATGATGATGAGTACACAATGTGGCTGTGCTAACTAGTGCGAACTTGACTAAGAGGGGCATGACAAACATGTTGTTTTATTATTAAACAGTAACTACAGTTTTTGCTACCTGTACCTTATTTCTACTATGCAATACGTTAATTTACTCACCCAGAGAACTTTGGTGCTATTTGCAGTCCGAGAAATGTCCATGTACGATCAGTGTATATTCATAATGGGAGTTGTTGTGGCAGCGGTGCAGCCTCTAAATAAGGCCTGTTAGTTTGGAGCGTCATGGACGTGCTTTGTTGTCCTTTACAGAAGTTTAGTGAATGGCTGTGAATGCCTGGTGTTTACTTGGAGATGTTTTGCAGAAATCTAGGAGATTTCCACTAATAAATTACATGAAAAATGAAAAAGTACCGGTACTCATCATACCCCGGAAAAAAAGTCCTGGTGTGCTGAGATGTAAAAATAAGTCGGTGCGTACCGGCCGACTTAAAGCACTGGGTACAAGCCTCCTATTGGATAATGACTGCATGCGTGATTATCTTTCAGCTGCAACAAGTTATTTAACCCCAACTGGTGCAATGAGTTGCTTCTCATTTCTTAAACAACCATGTGGAAAGACACATCTGGTGGTCGTGGAAAATATGTGAGTCTGTGTGAGAAGGGTCACATCATTGGCATGCTTCAAGCAGAGAAAACATCTAAGGAGATTGCAGAAACGACTAAAACTGGGTTCAGAACTGTCCAACACATTATTAAAAACTGGTGTGATGAGTCCAGATGGACCCTGTTCCAGAGTGATGGGTGCATCAGAGTAAGAAGAGAGGCAGATGAAGTGATGCACCCATCATGCCTAGTGCCTACTGTACAAGCCTGTGGGGGCGGGGCTATGATCTGGGGTTGCTGCAGTTGGTCAGGTCTATGTTCAGCAACAGGATGTGCTCCAAGAATGAGGTCAGCTGACTACCTGAATATCCTGAATGACCAGGTTATTCCATCAATGGATTTGTTCTTCCTGATGGCACGGGCATCTCATTTCTTAAACAACCATGTGGATAGATACATGGCGCGTGTGGATCGTTTAGCCACCGTGCTGTCTGTGACAGCGGGGGTGGGGGGTGGGTGGGGGTGCCTTTTGGAGGTGTGGCGTGAGAGTGTGTGAAGAGGGTCAGATGCATGTGTCTCACACTCAGTGTGTGACAGTTGGCAGCCCTGCTTTGTGCAGCGGTCAGACTCTACCATCATTAATGCAAGATCTTGGTGCAACATTAATGCAACACTAGATGGAAATAAATCTGGTGACATTGCAGAAGCTTATCGAAACAACACCACAGCGAATGTGTCGTAATCAAAGCTAAATGTCGTAATCAAAATACTAGAATGTATGACCTTTAATTTGGTGGTGACTTTCATTTTGGCTGGGCAGTGTATAAAAACAGGCCATTTACCATTAAATTCTTATAGTCTGACTCTTACCAAGTATAGCTTTAAGCTCCTTGGGGTCCAGAGGCTGACGTCTGTCTGCTGAGGGATTTACCTTTTTGATCCCTCCCGTCAGGTTGGATTTCAGTACTACATCAATGCTGAACAGACTAGGGGTGTTCCAAAAAGGGTACTTCACGGTTCGATTCGATTTTGATTATGGAAGCTTTGATGCTTCGATTCTTCGATTATAATGAGTTTTGGTTTTGATTCGATTACTGGGGCCACGATTCTTCAATTATTGACATTTTTGATGCTTTTTTTCATACAAGATTGTCTTCTTCTTTGTCTACATTTGTAAATAAATAACCTATCAATTAATTCAGTTCCTCTAAAACTACTCTGTAAGTAAATAAATTTTTTTAACATTTAACTATTTTTCAAAGACAAAATCTTATTTTAAGACTGTATGACTTGTGTAAATATTTGCACTTTGACCAACTTAACTTTGATCAGGGAAAGCTTTACTTGCACTAGTGTCCCCTCCATTGTCGGGAAACACTGAAAACAGGCAAGCCCTGGATTTAATGAGGTAATTTTTACTTCCATCAAATTTATTTCATGGAAACTTAATGAGTCTGGCATATGAATAGGATAACATTACAAAAAAGCTGCCATACAGAACAAAAGTGCAAAGAAGCTTTCTCCAGCAGCTCACCAACATTTGCCCCGGTGTGACTCTCACTCATCTCTCGAGTTTGAAGAACGTGACCAACTTCCACCCATTCTTGTCTGATGCTAGCACAAAATGCGCCGTTACAGTAACGAAGCATTTGGTGGCAACCAATGTCCACGCATCGCATGTGAGCGCTATCCTGGTTGCCTTCTTCATGCACTCCAGAACGTTTGCTTTGGTTTCCTCGTAGAGGTGGGGGATTTCTTTTTCTGCGAAGTGTTTTTGGTGAGGAAGTTTATAGCGCAGCTCCATGGTGCGCACCACTAACCGAAACCGAAAGTTAACCCTGGTACGGAGAGAATCGGCCGCTCTCCGGAGGTTGCTGAAGCTGCCGCCATTTTGCAAAGAGGTCAAAGAGGAAGTGCCACTCACTAAACAGTCCGGGCGGCGCGCGCGTTAAGGCTCGGTTACGTGTTTTGATTTTTTTAGCACCAGCTTCGCAACAAAACTTTTACGTTATTTTTTTTAAGCATCGACGTTCATTAATCAATGCCGAATCATCACGTTAAGCTTTTAGATGCATCGCCACATTGATTAATTGTACCCACCCCTAGAACAGACCCAGCAGGAGGATGCGGGCCATTCCTTTTGTTGTAGGCAGCGCTTTTTCTGGTGGAGCCATCATTCCCTAGTTGCACCTAAATAATTGTAAGAAAAGACAAACAGAACAAAACCCAAACAAAATAACCAGTGATAGTATTTTTATGTATGTCAACTTTTTTTTAATACAGACAGGAAGTCCAGCAAACAAACACAATAAAAACAATACAATATACAAATAATAAAAAATAGATTATCATAAAAAATACACATTAAAAAGATACACTACTACAAAATACAAGAGTACCAGTGCTGCCATATCTGGGACTGATACTGGACAGCACTGAGCCGTACATTAGTCAAGTTTAAAATAATCACATTGTCAGAGCTGTCCAGCCGACCAATAAATCTGTACATAGAATTCCTTAAGGCCGCTGGAAAACAATTAACTCGAGCATATGCAAACATTTCACTTGCACTGCAACATCTTGGTAACCTCAGTAAAGTTCTCATAGCAGCATTGTAGGCAGTCTGAACCTTCCTCATACTTGCTTTGGTATAGCGGGACCACAGGTGAGCCGTGTATAAAGAAGTACAGAACGCACGAAACAAGAAAATCTTCACATCATTCGAGCATGTGCCAAACCTACGCACTAGAGTGTTAGCCTGAGCATACAACCTGCGACGTTCTCTCATCATGTCTTCATCATCGGACATTACCTCAGTCAGGATATGACCCAAGTACTTCACCCTACTGACCACTTCCAAAACATTCCCTGCTAATTGGAAAGCAGGGTAATTCATTGTAAGGTCCTCTCTAGTGCGACATATCATCACCACACTTTTGGCAGTATTAAACTTAATGTCATGATCATCCCCATACCCAGAACATACCCTTAGCATCTCCTGCAACCCAGCACTGCTAGGGCTGAAGACAACAAGGTCATCTGCATAAAAGAGATAATTCACACAAACATTCCCAATCATACATCCAGTATTACACCCTGACAACTGCCTTGAAAGATCGTCTAAATATAAGTTGAAGAGCACTGGCGACAAGACCCCCCCAGTCTTACTCCATTACTAACGCCAAACGGGGAAGAGACACAATCCCCCCATTTTACATGCATCGTTTGATAAGCGTACCAGTAAGCTAAGATGCGGACCAGGTAACTGGGGACTCCCCTGTCCAACAGCTTTAAGAAGAGCTTACAATGATCGACACGGTCGAAAGCCTTAGAGGCGTCAACAAAGCAGAGGAATATTGTCGAGTGTCTCTTCCTATAATAATTTATAATTTCTTTCAAGACATAAATACACATATCAGTGCCGTGACCAGCTTTAAAACCAAACTGATTATCTGAAGAAGTGATAAAAACATCAAGTTTCTTGAGTAAAAGACTTTCCAGAACTTTAGAAATTATACTGGCTACCGCTATGGGCCTATAATTATCCATACAACTGATTTTTCCAGTTTTGTTTTTAATAACAGGCACCAACAGGACAGACAACATTGTGTCAGGTAACAAACCATGAATCATGAAACCTGAGAAGCAAATGGCAAATAGAGGAGCAATCTTAGGGCTGGCATATTTTAGATGTTCAACAGAAATGTGATCTAGCCCACACGCTTTACTAGAAGACAGGTTTTTAATAGCCAGGCTCACTTCCTGGGTGTTAATAATACACCCATCGTGCCTCTCTATATGCCCAGCTTCAAAGGCTTCCTTCTTAATAACATTAAAAAGTGATTTATAATGCTGACGCCAAAGTTCAACAATGTTAGAATTACCTGAAACGCCATCAATGGTGGTGGGCAAGGAAATCCTGCAATTATTGTGCTTTCTGACCTCCTTCCAAAAATCATTAACATTGTGAAACAACAAATTTCTAGCTAAGGAGTCAGCCCTCATAGCCTGCTCATTCGTAAGTATATAGCGAATTGCATACTTATACCTGGCATGAGTACGTTTCTTGTTTTCAAACATAGGACCCTGTCTGGGTTTACCAGCTTCCACCCAACTTCTAAATGCATCACGATCCTCAGCCTGAGCCTGAGTTACATGAGCATTCCATCCCGGCCTATTTGCAGGCACAAACTTCTTTTTCCAATAAAAGTGTTTGCTGCTTATATAGAGAGCTTGGACTATGGCCTCATGCAAGGAGCAAAGATCACTCCCATGCTTATGATTGCAACAATTCACATCAGAACACAAAATAGCCTATGTAATTGATCATTATTAAAAAAGTACCTACTGATGCCAGTTTGGGAGATGTGGGTTGAGGAGCTCATGGCACTGGCATTGTTTTCGATTTCACCTTCACACGTTGAGCTCTCCAAGATTTTATCCGAAATCAGGGTCTTCACAGCTGCCAACAGTGATGGAATTTCTGGAAAATATAGCCCATAGAATTTACTGCAACAGGACTCCAAACCAGTTGTACATGTAAAGAATATACACCTTGGTGTCTCTCAGTGTAGCAAAGTGTGTTGGTGAGGATCTACAGACTTGGAACTTGATTTATCCTGGGAAACACAACCGTGTAGAGTTTACAGTTTCAGTGAGATTGTTTGAGTTTAGCTTGAAAGCTGTACTGGTCACAATGAGGCATGTGGGATCAGTAGCTACCCCTGGGTTTGACTGAGGCATAGATCACCTTCTGGTTCAGGCTTCTTGGAAGCTGTCCATCAGGTCAGAACATCTTTACTCTGCAGATCCAAACTAGGAAATGAACCAAGGCTATGAGAAGAAAACTCACTTGACAGCTTCTATGATTTACAGTAATTACAATGTTCATGATTATTTCTCTACATTAGTATTCTGGGACTTTTTGGAGCGACGCCTCCTGACCTCTGAGCCCACTCACCTGAATACAAAATGACTCCATCAGTTTAGATAAAGTCTTAGAATAAAGAAAGTCTTTCCTCTCTGGGAACCCTTTCTCAGTTGGCTTGTATGACCTCACTCAGATCAGTTCCCATCATCCCACTCTGGGAAGTTAATCCAATGTTGACCAATCAGATTTTCTAGTGTCCCTGTTAATAATAGGGCTACTCTGCTGTTTCCACCTGCCTTAAAAAGGCTTTCATTAGGTTCTTGTTGTCTTTCCCTTAACGTCCTGTAAAGCTCACTGGATTGTTTTGAGATGCTGCAGAAATACATTTTCTCTGCCTCCCACTTTATGTTCAGTGAAATGACCCCTGCACCAGGGCTGGACTGGCCATAGGGCAAGGCGGGCATTTGCC
>SSNS01000850.1:41124-102067 GCA_006937985.1 Aphyosemion australe
GATAAGCTTTATTACCAGCTCCGGTGGCCTAGTGGTAGAGTGTCCGCCCCGGGACTGGGAGATCGGGGTTCGATTCCCGGTCGAGTCATACCAAAGACTTTGAAAAAATGGGACCCAATGCCTCCTCGCTTGACACTCAGCACTAAGGGGTTGGATTGGGGGGTTAAACCACCAAATAGTTCCCGAGCGCAGCCACAGCTGCAGCTCACCGCTCCCCACCATGGGATTGGTCAAATGCGGAGATGTAATTTCACCAGTGTGTGATGATCACTTGGGACATTAACTTTATTTCTACTAATGAAATTAGTTTGCTAACAGTAACAGGGACGAGTCAGTAAATGAGTCAGTTGGGATTGTGACTCGTGATTCGTGAGTCAGTAAAGTGATTCTCGAGTATTGAACGATACGTTCATGACTGGCACATCACTACTACAGACTGGAGTCCTTCATGATAGATGGAGGTGTGAAAGCCATGATGAGTAGAGAGTAGGAAGCTGATGGCTCGGAGAGGTGGAGGTATACTCCGGAGAAAGGAATAAAGCCAGCAGGAGCATGACAGACATATATATTTTTTCTTTGCTCTGTATGTCGTTTCATGGTCCATTGATGTTTGTTATTAAGCTTGTAGCTATGGAAACAGGAGCTTATCAGTTAACTGGCTTATGTGTTGTTCTCATCTTCATCACCAAGTACGCAAGAGTAGGCTGGAGGCAGGGCATCATCTCAGGGATGCAGGGGGAAAGCTGAGTAGTGTAATGAAGTCATACCATGCTGGGAATGTGCTGCAGTTCACATTCCCATCCCACTGAGCTGAGCATGCATGTAGTGACAGTGGAGAGAAAAACATCCCCTTTAACAGGAAAAGACCTCCAGCAGAACCTGGCTCAGTACGAACAGCCGTCTGCCACAACTGACTGGGGTTTTAAGAAGGCAGAAAAAAGACACAAAATACACAAAGCAATAGATGCATGAAATTATTTCTCAGTCTATGCACTTTGATCTCAATGTGTCTGACGCAAACCTCTTATCATCCTAGTGGTCACTGAAAAACCTCTGGTGGTGGATTTTCAAACTGTGAACGCGATCGGAGGAAGCATCATTGTGAAAGCTGGATATGATGCAGTCGAAGGACACCTGAAGGCCAACATAGACACTGTGGACACAATGTCCAAGTTCACCTTGCAGAGTGAGGAAGTTCACATGAACGACATTTTTGAGAAGTTTGACAACAGGTACGAGGCTGTAGCCATGATCTAGACCCAAACGTTTCTGTTCAAGTCAGCACTAAACGTGCAGCCTTCACTCTAACCAGATACTGGTGACTAGATGTTTCCCACAAAACATGGTTGGTTGTCTGAGGGTGAAGAAACTTCCTCTCACTGATTGTTTCTTTGCAGGAAGATAAATGAGAGATATTTGAAACACCTCACCCTGAAGAAGCATCAGAAACTGGCTTTTGTGAAGAAGAGGATCTACAACACCGTTCCGGTGGAGGTCTTCAGAGGAGCTACTAAAGGCCTTTCTATTGGTGCACGTGTCCTTGAATACCTCTCTGCTGGTGTGAAGGTATAAACCAGATCAGCTGTGTTGTGTCTGGAGCTTTAGGTACCATCACGCAGTCAGAAACACTGGGAACGCATAGATTTAATGAAATAACCCCGATATTTGCGTCCCAGATACATCAGAGCAAGCTGCTGAGTTTGCAGGTTGTGAAGATAGATTGTTTTTTATGTGCTTCTCACAGTGGAGAAGGTTCAGATTGCTGGATGGTGTCATCAATAACATCTGTGTTCTGTTTCATCAGGGTGAGACAACAAAAGTAGGAAGCCTTAAAATCCCAGCAAAGAAGATCTTTGCCTTTGGTCTTAAAGAGTTTGAAGTGAACGACGGGTGTCTGGGTGAGGACAACACTCTGGGCTCGTGTCTCTGGTTTTATCTGTGGGAGCGAGCCTCACATCAAGATGAACTTTAAATGATAAAAGCTTCAGTGAGCGTCGGCGAAAGGGGAACTTTTAGGTTTTTAAATGTAGAAATGAAAACTGCTTGTACGTGTGTAGTTTTAACAGATGGTTCCATGTGTTTGACTACACAGAGATCTCCCAGAATTACTACTTCTTTAAAAAACCAGCGGTAAAAAGTAAGTTTCCCTTTGTTTTCATCAGAATGACTTTTATTTAGTTCAAGAAACTAATTTAAAGACCATTAAGATGAGTTCTGTTCCTGTTCTGTTACTTGTTAACCGATGTTTACTGTGTTTTATTTATCAGCATACGCTCATCAATTGCGACTAAATGATGAGACGAAAAAGGACTTTACCAGTGAGTCATCTCAAACATATCTCCTCATTTCACCTGGTTCACAGGTTCTGGTACTTATTTCCTAACTCAGCTGGGCTTGTTGGATGCTGCTGCTGCAGAGGGTCAGTCAGAGTAGAGGAATGTCCACCAGTTTGCTTCAGAGCAGAAACACTGTTATGCATAAAGCATCATTCCCACATGTTAACCATAGAAACATGTTACAGGTCCTGAGAAGCAGGAGAGCTGGAGCACTCAAATGAGTATAAATATTTTAATAGATGCAGACAAAAGAAACTAATGCTTCGACACCCTATGTGTCTTTGTCAGAGTTACATCTGAAGAGTTAGGCAGGTTGATTTTATAGGAGGAGCTAATATTTAAAGCAAATTCGTAAGCCACTAAGGCAGAATTAAGCCTAAATGTCAAAAAATGCACAAGATAAAAAAAATCTACAGAATAGTGAGACTAGAATATATATATATATATATATATATATATATATATATATATATATATATATATATATATATATATATATATATAGTTCTAATTACCTTTGAGTGATGGTGCTGCTGTGACAAGTGAATTTCCCCACTGTGGGATCAATAAAGTCTATTCTATTCTATGTTTTTTTTTCTAGTCTATATATATATATATCTATATATATATATATATATAGATATATATATATATATATATATCATCTGATGAGTACAGTGACACTAGCCCTGTGTAAAATAATCAGTTCCTCTAATAAATGATCACTTGAAGTCAAACAATGCTGATACACCATACCAATTTATTTATAAAGCACCATTTAAAAATAGCATGGCAGCTAACCAAAGTGCTGTACATAGAAGAGCCAAATGCTCGAACATATCAACAAGATAGACTAATTTCTTCATCAATTTCTGATGGTTTGATGTTGAGTGTGTGGATCCAAAAAGCCTCTCTCCACAGGAGAAGATTAATGATGTCACCTCCCCTGGAGGGAGCTGAGATTTTTTCAGTCCCCCAGAAGCAGAGAGACGCTGCTGATCCGTGATTTGCCTCTTGGTAGTGGCGTGCCATCCCATAATCCATATTTTTGGTCCTGATAGCGATTTTGTGTTCTGAAATCCTGATCTTCCCACAGGGGCATTTCAGCAGGTTGATTACATGAGTGCTGTGTCAGTTAATAAATGATTTGATCTGGTATTTTTTAGCCGTGTGTGGTTGAGTGAAGAACTTTGTGTCAGAGGAGTTTGAATATTGAGCGCAATGTCCACAGCGGAAGAAGCTCACAGGTTGATACGGAAGCCAGCTTTTTGGGTGTTTGGTGGTTTCTTTGTTTCAGAATGCACCAATCGATCTATTAAGGTGTGGGATCTTCTGAAAGTAACCAGTGGTGGATCAGAGCAAATGTACTTCAACGTGGGGTCTCTTTCCAGAACTTTTCAGTGTTTCAAGACGATATCTTTTTTTCTGTTACTGGAGAGAATTCTGTTGAAAAAGTGATTTAGATTTTTTTATGGGAAGTGATGCTCTATCTGTGCTCCTAGCTCTGTCGTATGCAGATGAGATGACAGAGGATGGATAACCTCTGTAGGAATCGCTGCCTCATATCCACCGCCTTTGATTCAAACTCAAGAGCGGAGCTGCAATTCCTCCGCAGATGTAGGAACTGGCCAGAAGGAATATGTGGTTTGATTCTTCTGGAGGCTCTCCAAGCCTGCCAGCAATTTTGCTGTCCACTCAGGAATCCTCCTCGATCTAGGCATTTGTAGTGAAATTTGTAGGTTTTCATCCATTTGCACTGCATCTCCTATTCTTATTTTGCAAATTAGCCTTATGTTGGGATGAGTGTTAGTAGGATTAGTAGAAGCAGAGACTGTGGAGAGCCGGTGTGTGCCCAATTTCTTGAAATTTACAGACCCAAAAATTCAACTTTTGTTATTCAGATTTACAATGGAGGAAATAATTATTTGACCCCTCACTGATTTTGTAAGTTTGTCCAATGACAAAGAAATGAAAAGTCTCAGAACAGTATTATTTTAATGGTAGGTTTATTTTAACAGTGACAGATAGCACATCAAAAGGAAAATTCAAAAAATGACTTTAAATAAAAGAGAAACTGATTTGCATTTCATTGAGGGAAATAAGTATTTGAACCCCTAACAACCATTAAGAGTTCTGGCTCCCACAGAGTGGTTAGACACTTCTACTCAATTAGTCATCCTCATTTTAGACACCTGTCTTAACCAGTCACCTGTATCAAAGACACCTGTCCACAGAATCAGTAGCTTTGTCAACAATCTGTGTTGATGTGTGTGTTTTGTGTAGCAAATGCAATTCTTCATCCGTGTACTCTGGCTCATAAAGATATCCTAGTAGTAAAATAAGTTTCTTCTTCATCTGATATAGTGTTAAAATGAAATTTGTCATCAGATGAGACGGAGTCTGACATGTTTTCGGCATTCGGCAGTGAAACAGCTGACATACGAAGCGCTGTTTAATATCCGCGGAGAGCGGCGCAGGGATACGAATGACAAAAACTAGTCCCGTTGTAATGTGACGTTGTAAATTTTTTCTCTTTGTTTGTGAGATGCAAATTAGCCATGCTTTCAGAGGCTAATCCTTTTGTGAGGCTAAATGGCGCAGATAAAGCGCCCCCGAAACTAGCCAGAACTACCTTTCTGAATCACTTCTCCCCTGAAAATCTCTGAGCAGGGGGGTGTGTGTGAAATGGGTCAAAGTTTACAGAGCACTGGGTGGGTGAAGGAACACATAAAACTTAATGTCTAAAAAAGCGAACTTTTCCTTTAAGGTCATGGAGTTGCCTAGTCAGTCTCCAGACCTTAATCCAATAGAAACACTATGGAGGGAGCTGAAGCTCAAAGTTGCACAGAGACAGCCTCCAAACCTTAATGATTTTGACGGGCATGACACTGGGTTTATGATTACATTTACCAGCCACTATAGGGCACCGTTGCGGTAAAAAGTCCGCTAAACAAGGCGAGGCTGGCACTGTGTAAAATGGCGAACTCGACAAGTCAATCAGCTGATTCTGAGCCCAGAAGATGTTCTAACGGTAAATACTGTTGTAAAATAAACTTAGTAGAAATTAGTCCTTACCTTGTATGATTCATCACTGGACATGGTGCTGGCTGGTCACCTCACGTGTCAGCAGTGAACCAACAACCCGATGGCTGGAAAATTACTTCTGTTGTTGCAATACCACCCCTGAACACTAGAGTTCGCCAGAGTGTCCGTGTTCCACATTCCACCTTTAAGTAGTCAAACCTGCCCCTTGTTTGCCTAATATCCTGTGTTTTGGATGGGCCTTAATTAAACAAGTTAATATCAATATAAGTCAATAAGCAGGTACAGAAACAATTCCTACTGTACATTCAGAGTTCACGCTATAGACATTTTTGTTGTGATTTTGAGCAACAGGATATAAAAAAACTGTCATGATTGTTTTCCCCATCATTTTCATTTCTCAAATAAAAATTCACACTTTAATTTTCATTAAATTTCATTGATATTTAGTCTAAACAAGCTGACCAGAGTGTCCACTAACATATTAATGTTACAACTAAACGATTTCAGATATTCCCTCCTAGACTGCGCCTAGTGAGAAAAAGCTATATGCAGACATGAAAGGTTTGTTCATGTTTGTAAAAATGGCACCTTAGTCATGATTACATTAAAAAAAATTAACATTCTGAGACAACTGATCATGGTCTCAGTTTTTATACCACGTAAAACTGGGAGTTTATGTTAAACTAACACCCTTGTTTCTGCTTTTCACAGCTCTGAAACATCGTCACTTCACAATATATGATCTTCAAGAGGGTGAGTTGAGCTCATTGATAAAAGATTAATTCAACCAGGAAACATTTTAATAATGAAACTAATTTCAGGAGGTCACAATGTTTATTTTGTGAATTGCATGCATTGAATATGCAAGAGTTGAACCTTTACATTCAACCAGGAGGTAAAACTTTCAGAAAGTTGACAGAATTCAACACATAGAAGTCCCCAGTACAGGCATAAGCTACCAGAGCTGAGTCACGTCCTAAACCTTTCATTTCAACATGTCATTTGACTAATTATGTAATTTAATCATAGTAAAAATATTTTTGAGACTTCTTAATGATTTTAAAGGCGTGCACCCTGCTGGAAGCAGACTGCAGCACCAGACATGTCAGCTGCATTTCTCTCCCTTTAACCCCTTCTTTCCACTTGATGTGAAAGCGGCACGAAACGTACTACTCGTAATTAGCCACTGTTATAGTGGACGGGTTACTTTCCACCGGCAGCCAAGTGTGACATTGTGGATGCATGCCAAAAGTGATGGGAAGCTATCATTAAGTTTCAAGTGTATTTTGTTTGCGCTGGGCTTCCAAAACACGTCAAACTCTGCAGTTCAGATCGAGCCAGACAGGAAGTTCAAACATGAAAGCAGTGTAAAAGCATATCATATATATCACTAGATGCCTTACCCGTGCTGTTTGTCAACTGGACGAACGTCCCTACATGGTGGCCATCGTACTAGCGACAGCTGCCCCCTTTCCTAACATTGGTGTCAATGGTGCATGTACTACTTAAATAACTCTAACTTGCTCAAATTTCAACCAGTTTGGTTTGTTATAAACGCCAGACATGTGGCTGTAAAATGACGGATTTGGCCCGTTAATTTAAAAATGTGCAGATATGTTGTATCAAGCCTATTTGTTATAAGGTTTGTAATAATGTAAACTGTTTGTAAATCCGTTAAGATTTCATCGAGTTATGAGTGTTTGTGTGTAAGTTATCACTCACCTTTTAGCTGCTACCATTAAGAGTGGAGCGTCTGCTGTCGCTACTAAGATGTGTGTGTAAGGACGCTGTTGACTCCCAGTTAAGGCATCTAGTGATATATATGATATCTGTGTAAAACATCCAAAAACTTTCAAAATAAAAGTTAAGTGCAGTATGTCACTTCCTGTGAAACCCCCATAGCCGAGGTAAACAGAACAGAAAATAAACCACAGACCTTTTTGGATTCATGCAGCTGTCTTTCTCCTTGCTTGTTATTGTGTGGACTTCTGAAATCACGCATGTTGTTGCAATTGCCGTGACTTTATGACCTCACGGGATCAGCTGTGCAAAAGCTGTGCTTTTGCTCCCGTTTCACATCATAATCGCTCCCGGTTGGAAGGGCACTTGCGGGTAAAACGTCGCTATTTCATAACACGTTGCTTTTGTGGCCAGTGGAAATAAGCCGGGGTAAGTCCAACAGGGACTGGACCACCACCCTGAAGTTTCAAGTGTGGTATTCTGGCCAAAGGGAGCGGTGGGGGTCTGAGTGACTTTTCATTAATCCTGTAAAGAGTCATTTTAGCAGAAACTGGCTGAAGAAAATTAGTTAAAAATATGAAAATGTTGCATAGTATGGCTTTAAAATATGTTTTTGTAACCAGCTAATCCACATGTTACCATTCCAACTGCTAGTCAGCCTCTGATCTGGATTCCTGCAGCCATATTTAAATAATAAATATTTATCAAGTTTAGCTTTAACCTGATGCAGGACACATAAACTGCAGTTTCTTTACTTAACCAAAACTTTAAAGGCACCCTGTGTCATTCTATTTTGCTTTTCAAAGATTTACCATTAGTGGAAAATGATCTGAAGCCTCTGGCAGATCTTCCAGAATCAACCCGCTGTGACCTGATAGCAAAACTGGTTCAGATTCTGGAGGACCGAGATGTCCTGAGTCTGCTGGAGGACACGGTAAAGACAGCATGAAAACACATTTTATCAGACGAAGATCCCAGATTTGACCGCCTCCTCTCTTCTTCCCTCAGCTGTATCAGAGAAGGTATGGAGAAAATGATGAGACGGATTCTGAGCTCGTGAACTCCTTCATGGATGCTATAAAAGTTCCTGATGTTGCAAAAGATGATCTCGTGCTACAGATTGTTTGGAATTTTGAGCACAAGAACTCCTTCATGGATGGTATGGGAGCTCCTGATGTTGCAACTGCTGCTTACCTGCTGGTTCATGCTTTGGACGGTAAGAACCAACTTTCATGAAAAACAGTGCTGAATGGTGTTAAATCACCACCTTAACATGTGGCACTTACACACTAGCATCAGCTCCACTCCGCACGGCATAGTCACGGTAACTTGTGTTCACATCCGGGGCCGGCGGAGCGGAGCTGATGCTAGTGTGTAAGTGCCAATTAATCAAACTTTATTTATAAAGCGCTTTTCCTACAAATAATGCAACTCAAAATGCTTTACAGATTAAAATTACCCTATACAAGCCTTCCCATCCCTCATCCCTTTTAACACCAGTAAAAAGCACTGGAACAGTCATACCCCCCCAACCTAACTCCCGTACACACACACACACACAGGCACACGCACACGCACACACACACACACACACACACACACACACTTAAGAACATCAGTAAATATGACATTGGGCTGAGTTCAGATGAGCCAGATATGGTAGGCCAAGGAAACACCATCAGAGGAGCCATCTGCCTCCGTCAGCAAACCGCAGCAGCCAAGGTACCAACACAGGGTGCAGCGGGTAGGGAGGGCACAGACCCCACCTCCACCCAAGCACTATCCAGAGAGCACCCAGGCAGCAACAGTCGACCACCGACCCTGAGGCAGAGAGCCCCCCACAGAGGAAACACTGGAACAAAGATTAAAAGATTAATATGACAAATATAAAAATAACAGGAGCTGCATTGATCAAAAACATTGCATCAAGTTTAAATGACCGTGGAGCTAACACAACCTCGTCATAACACAGTTTATGGAAATAATATTAGAACGCCAATAATTTTAATTAAATTGCAATAAAGTTACACAAAAATACCATGGCTCAGGAACCGATTAAAAAAACAAAAATAAAACAGGATCCTGAGGAGTTTCAAGTGCAGCGCCGTTGGCTCAGTCTGCAGCGAGATAAAGAAAGAGAGAGAGGGGACGGGGGGGTGAGTATTTCCACTATATTTGCAGCAATAATATGAATACCGTTTGGTCAAATACTTACCCATATTAATGTGACGGGTAGGCCTGCATCTTGGCACAAATCTCTCTGATGTTTGGTGCAATTGAAGACAGTTTCAATCAAAAATCAAATGTATTTATATAGCCCCTTCTATGTTCTCTTTTGCCTTGTTGCCATCTCCTTCCCTCCTTTGCTGTTTCCTCCAGCTCATCATTTTTTGACTCCCGCTGTTTTTCTTCTCCCAGTGCCTCTGATTCATCACTCTTGCTTGGTTCCTCTTCTCCTTTGTCACTAACTTTGACTTGTCTCACCAGACAGTTTGCCTGATTTCAGCCAATTGAGCATATTTGCGAAAATCAATGAAATAGAGGCCACAAGCTAGGTGCGCACATACAATGTGTAGTAGAAAAAGAAGAAAAAAACTTTTTCTACGCTTCAATTTAAGATGAAGTGCATTTTGAATAGTAATTAAAATTTTAATTATTTTACATTTTAATTATTTAAATTTTTTTCTGTATTGTATGGGATAAATGGCAAAAATCTTTTTGGGCAAATCCCCATGGGGCCACCGTGGAAACCGCGGACAAACCCTGCTGGGACCCATACTGCTTGCCCATATAGATCCCATATGGAGCCCACCTATGTGTTCTGGCTGGGTGGGAGCATATAAAGGTTAAAAAGTACTGGGCCTAAAATTGAACCCTGGGGCACACCACATTTAATCCCATGAACCCTAGAAGAACAGGTGTCTAAATTTACCATAAAAGTACTGTTTGTGTGATAGGATGTGAACCATCTGTGAACAGCACCAAAGATGCCAATTTCTTTTAGGCGCGTTAAAAAAATAGTGTGGTCTACAGTATCAAAGGCAGCACTTAGATCCAGTAGAACCAACACTGTCACTCTCCGTTCATCGTAATTTAATCTAAAATCATTTAAAATCTTTAAAAGGGCCGTCTCTGTGTTGTGGTTCACCCTAAAACCAGACTGAAATTTCTCTAGGACATTATGAGCGATTATAAAATCATTAATTTGAGTTAAAACCATCGACATATAAATCTAAGGACATAGCCCGCCCATTTGGAAANAAGCACACTGGGCCATTTGGATCATACTAGTTAATCATTTAAACTAATAAAATAGTTTTTATTTTCCTCCCTTTTAATCCTAACTAACTACTAACATGTTTTAAAAATCTTAAAGATCAGAAACCAAAATTTCTGAGAAACAAAATACTTCAAACCCTAAAAAAGGAAAAGTGCTATGGTTTAAAAAACCTCTGCAGATGAGTTCGTTAGAGTCAAACGTGTGATTACATTATATATATATATATTAGATCTATAGATATATTTAATTTTAGATGTTGAGGGGGAAATTAACACCAATGTGACGTATGACGTCATTTGGCGACATCTGGGTGACTTTCCTGGTGAACCTCAGCTACTTTCTGTCGAAGGCAGTTGGCAACACTGGGTTTTTTATGACGTTTTATTGAACAGTTATTTAGAAATGCAGCTACAAAAACAGCAGGTAAACAGTTTGATACTGTTTTCATGTGTCCTCACTGCAAATAGCTTTTAGAGTGCCAATGTTTTTAGCAGTTAGCTCAGTGTTGTAATGTGGCAGGTAAATAGTTTAATACTGTTTTCACGTGTCCTCACTGCAAATTGCAAACTGTTTACCTGCCATGTCACAACACTGAGCTAACTCCTAAAAACATTAGCACTCTAAAAGCTATTTGCGGTTCACAAATAGCTTTTAGAGTGCTAATGTTTCAGCAGTTAGCTCAGTGTTGTAACGTGGCATTAATACCTTAATAAAATCAAACAAATGTACCAGAACTGTGGATTAAAAAGGCTTAAAACGTAATAAGTAGATCCTAGCACGTACTCACCGTTAGCATTAGCTATCATTACGAGTTAATTACGTAACTAAACATCTCACAACGGTCATTTAAAGCTTCTCCGGATCTCTAAATTGTTAACCAACCTGAAATAAAATAGTTGTAGGCTTTCAGACTCATAAAAGGCTTTTGGTTTGCAGTGTAATATGAGATTTGCCACACGAGATAGTTTGTTGTGTCGATCGCTTCAGCGTTGGGTAAATCCTCCAGCATGTATTAAAAGTCCAACTTTTAAAATTAAATGAGTCATAACCTAAAGGAAGATATCGTGTCTGAGCCAGCTCGTTTAGAACACTCACTTTCATCCGTCACGCTGTGTTTTATAGTAGAGCAAAACACTTCCTGTCCACTGTTTGAGTTCAGTGCGGCGGCAGGGTCACGTGAGCGAAACCCACCAATCATCACTTTTGATTTGCACGTGAGACTTCAGTCACCGCTCAAATAGACACAAAATCTTGTTTTTATTCATTCTACTGGTAGTTTATTTTGCTCAAATTGAAATATAGGCCTGCCTCTAATTCTGGCCTCCTTTCAATAACGGCCTGAACCAGGATGCGCTTGAGTAAATAAAGGCCCGGGCCTGTATTAGAGGATTTACGGTACTGATAAAAATGAAGCAGAGACTTCTTGGATGGTCTCTTGGTGCAACTAATTCCACAGCTTTCCCTCTTTGTCCAAATAATTCCATGATTAACATCCAAACACGAACATGCAGAAAACACAACTAAAGTTCAGAGAGTCGAAATGGCCGAACATCTATTAACGTGAGGCTGAGGCCTTCCTTGGAGCTAGCTGCTTATGCTACCTTCAATCAAAACAAATGGAGCCAATAACTGAGAATGAGGTTACTGATACAGTGTGTAATTTTAAGAGGGGATCCGTTTTGGTGGCCTAAGGATCAGGTCTCTGCTTTTTGCAGATGATGTGGTCCTTTTGGCTTCGTCAGAACGTGATCTCCGGCTTTCGCTGGAGCAGTTCGCAGCCAGGTGTGAAGCAGCTGGGATGAGAATCAGCTCCTCTAAATCCGAGACCATGGTCTTGAGTCGGATAAGGGTAGAATGCCTTCTCCAGGTCAGGGACGCGGTCCTGTTTAAGTATCTCGGGGTCTTGTTCACGAGTGAGGGAAGGGTGGAGCGTGAGATCGATAGGCGGATTGGTGCTGCGTCTGCAGTGATGGGGGCGTTGTACCGGTCTGTCGTGGTGAAGAGAGAGCTGAGTCGAAAGGCGAAGCTCTCAATTTACCGGTCGATCTACGTTCCTACCCTCACCTATGGTCACAAGCTTTGGGTAGTGACCGAAAGAACGAGATCGCGGATACAAGCGGCCGAAATGAGTTTTCTTCGCAGGGTGGCTGGGCTCTCCCTTAGAGATAGGGTGAGAAGCTCGGCCATCTGGGAGGGGCTCGGAGTAGACCCGCTGCTCCGCCACATCGAGAGGAGCCAGTTGAGGTGGCTCGGGCATCTGATTAGGATGCCTCCTGGTCGCCTCCCTGGTGAGGTTTTCCGGGCACGTCCAACCGGGAGGAGACCCAAAGGAAGACCCAGGACACGCTGGAGAGATTATGTCTCTCGGCTGGCCTGGGAACGCCTTGGGATTCCCCCGGAGGAGCTGGCCCAAGTGGCTGGCGAGAGGGAGGTCTGGGCTTCCCTCCTTAGGCTGCTGCCCCCACGACCCCACTCCGGATAAGCGGGAGAAAATGGATGGATGTATGGGTAATTTTAAGGGCAACACATTCACAGACTGTAATATTTTCATGTAAAATATAAACAGCTAAGGTTATCCCACTGTGCAAAGACTGAGGTTTATTTGTGGTAAAATAAATAAATAATAAATCATCAATTAGAATTAACTTTAACATTCAAGTTTTTTCTGTCAGCTTTGTCAAATACTCACCGAACTTTTAATTTCTCCAGTGTAATTGTGGATGCCTTTTTTTTATTCCCTCGCCTGATTCTCACTCCACAAGGTTGCGCTAGTGGCACTATAGCAGCTAGCTCTCAGCTTCAGCCTTGGCCTCATGTTTAAGTGTTTGGCCTTTTTGATTCTCTGAACTTTAAGCCTGCCGCACACGAGAGCCAATAGCTGAGCTACCGGCCATTCGAGGCCGTTTGCTCAGCAGATTACTCGCTGTGTGCGCCTAATTTTCACTGAGTTTTCTGCCTCACGAGACGCTGAGGTGAAAATCAAACTGGTGTGATACTTTCCGCCCCACAGGGGGCAGAAACTCGCCGTGTGCGCACTACGTGAGCTGTTGGCTGAGCTGAAATCTTCCAAGTGACAAATCGCAGCGCGTTCTCCCCTCACGTGATTCCAAGGTGGCAGCCTCCTGTCTGCATGTCGGAAAAATAAACAAAACGGAGACTTTAAGCGGGGCAAATCAGCGTAATATTACAGCAACATGTTTCTTATGTACGCGCCATGGCAGTATCATGTTGCGAGAATTTTGCGGCATTCGTGCCACCACGCTTGATAGTAATGTTGCGGCTTCGCCGGTCTTATAAACGCACATTAAGCGTTGGCGCAACAGAGGGAGGTGTCATTACCATGTGATGAATTAATGCCGAGCTCCAGCCGGGAACTATGTTGAAAATGAAAGTAAATGCGCTTAAGTTTCACTTTTGTAAACAGGACCAGCTGAGAAACTGGAGCGTTGCGGTGCTCTGGGAGCTTTTCTTCATTAGATCTGCAGCTCAGATCATCTGACAGCTCACAGGGATGGTGGAGAACACACACCTGCACAGCTTCGATTATAAGGTCATTTATAAGAGCTCACACCGTGGCGGTAATGTTGCTCAATCATGTCCGTTTTATAATAGATTACGCGATGGTGGCATAAAGGAGGTATGGGGTGGTCTCTGCACTGTCGCGGACGTCCGTTTATCTTGGACATAACTTGCTTTTTATTGCGATCGAAGCCGCACTCGTTAAGTTTTTATGTTAACAACCAGCTACAGGTGTGTGTCCTCCACCATTCCTGTGAGCTGTCAGATGATCTGAGTTGCAGATCTAACTGAGAGAAGCTCCCGGAGCACCACAACGCTCCAAATGATCATCTCAGCTGATTCTGTTTACAAAAGTGAAACTTAAGAACATTTACTTTCATTTTCAATATAGTTCCCGGCCGGAGCTCGGCAGTAATTCGCTTCATCATCAAAACAAGTAGAAGCATTTCCTCCATATCCAGCTCCGTCTCCGTTTTGTTTATTTTTCTGTCATGCAGACAGGAGGCTGCCACCTTGGAATCACGTGAGGGGAGAACGCGAGGCGATTGGTCACTTGAAAGATTTCAGCTCAGCCGACTGCTCGCATAGTGCGCACACGGCAAGTTTCTGCCCCACGTGGGGCGGAAAGTGTCAAACCGGCATGATTTTCACCTCAGTGTCTTGTGAGGCAGAAAACTCGGTGAAAATTAGGCGCACACAGCGAGGAATCAGCTGAGCAAACGGCCTCGAATGACCGGTAGCTCAGCTATTGGCTCTCGTGTGCGGCAGGCTTTAGTTGTGTCCTCAAGTTCGGATGTTAATCATGGAATTATTGGACAAAGCTGTGGTATTGATTGCACTAATGGTGCTTACACACTAGCACCAGCTCAACACGGCCTAGTCAGCATATCTTGTGTTCACATCCGGGTAGCCCGGGAATTTCTTAAGCCGAACCGTATGTATTTTCAGCCCTCTTCCCTGGTAAGGGCCATTAGTCCCTGCCTCGGGCCGAAACCGGGCTGACACACCCACTGTGGACTGATTGGTCGGCTCAAATTCACGCCTACTGTTAGGGGATGTTGAGGCATTAACGAGCCTCTGACTGAAGCCGTTTTTCTGTTTCTCTCTGCAGTGAGGAGCGCACACACAAGCCCTTTTTATAAAACAATGCTGCCAATTTGCCGCAACGCTGATGCGGCATCAGGGAGCGTTAGGTTGTTTATAAGAGCTCAGACCGTGGCGGTAATGTTGCGCAATCATGTCAGTTTTATAAAAGATTACGCGATGGCGGCAAAAAGGAGGTATGGGGGCGGTCTCTGCACTGTCGCGGACTTCCGTGTATTTTGGACATAACTTGCTTTTTATTACGATCGAAGCCGCACTCCTTAAGTTTTTATTTTAACAACCAGCTACAGGTGTCTGTCCTCCACCATCCCTATGAGCTGTCGGATGATCTGAGCTGCAGATCTAATGGAGAGAAGCTCCCGGAGCTCCGCATTGGTCCAGTTAATCATCTCAGCTGGTTCTGTTTACAAACGTGAAACTTAAGCGCGTGTTTACGTTCATTTTTAACATAATTCCCGGCCGGAGCGCAGCATTAATTCATCACATGATCATGACACCTCCCTCTTTTGCGCCAAGGCTTAATGTGCGTTTATAAGACCGGCGAAGTCGCAATATTACCGCAATATTACCACAATATTACTACCAAGCGTGGCAGCACGAATGCCGCAAAATTCCCGCAACGTGATGCGGCCATGGCGCGTTCATAAGAAACATGTTGCGGTAATATTACGCTGATTTGCCGGCATGGTGTGTCTTATAAAAAGGGCTACAGACACACAGACACACACACATTGCTGCCAGGCTGCCACACACAGCAAAGCAGGATAAAATATCAGAGGGCAGAGAGACTCCAAAGTACAAGACTGCTCAGAACACCTTTGTTTAATAAGGAAAACACCGCAGACTTCTCCGCGCTTTGTCCCGCCCACATGCTCGGAGATGCGCTCATGACATCACTGATATCTTCGTGCCAAATTTTCGCGCCGATTTTGGAGACCGCCCATGTGCTCAACTACGTCTGCATTCCTAAGGCAGTGTGCAGCCACCGCAGCCGGGTGTCGTGAGTGATGCGGCTGACTCACCAAGAGCGGCTTGATCGGTGGCGTCTTAGTGGCGAAACCCACTCGCGGAGTGACTGGATGAGGGCTGAGCACAGGTTAGCTGGACAGGTAATGTGAGTTTGGTTAATCCTTTCTGAAAGAATCCAGGAAGCACGATGACTGAATGGCGTCTAGCGGGAGACGCCCCGTAAATAGTCTCGGGACAATGACGTCTCTGGGGGGCGCCTCCGCTAGGCCTGCTGGGAATCGGAGTCCTGGGGCTGTGTGAACGAGCCGGGGGGGAGAGGAGGAGAGGAAGTCGTGACAGGTCCCCCTCCCCAGAGGGATGGCACCAGACGTCCCCGGGCGGCCGGCCCAAAAGTCAGTGGTGAGGGACAGATCCAGGATGGAGCGACTAGGTTCCCAGGACCGCTCCTCCGGGCCGTACCCCTGCCAATCCACCAAGTACTGCCAGCCTCGACCCCGGCGGCGAGCATCCAGGAGGCGGCGCACCGTGTACACCCGGTCGCTGCCCACCAAGCGAGGCGGAGGGGCCGGGACAGGCGGGGGTGACAGCGGCGAGGTGACAAAAGGCTTGAGCAGGGAAACGTGGAAGACTGGATGGATCCGGAGAGAGGATGGCAAACGAAGCCTGTAGGTGACCGGGTTGATGACCTTCAGAACCAGGTAAGGGCCCAGGAACCGAGGGACCAGCTTGCGCGACCCCGCCGGCAGCCGGAGATGGGAGGAAGAGATCCAAACCTTGTCGCCTGGCTGGAAAGACGGACCCTTGCGGTGGCGACGTTGATGGTGGCGGGAGTAGGAGGCATTGGCACGTCGAATCGCCGCCCGGGCCCGGATCCAAGCCAGGCGGCAGCGGCGCACCAGAGCTGAGGCAGCCGGGACTTCCACTTCTGGCTCCTGATGGGCAAAGAGAGGGGGCTGGTACCCGAAGCAAGTCTCGAAGGGGGACATGCCCGTGGCGGTCGAGATGTGCAGATTGTGGGAAATCTCAGCCCAAAGGAGGTGTTTAGGCCAGGAGGAAGGCTGCAAAGAGGCGAAGCAGCGCAGATAGCGACCCAGCTGTTGATTGGCTCGTTCCGTCTGTCCATTGGTCTGAGGGTGATATCCGGAAGACAGACTGGGCGTCGCTCCCACCAGGCGACAGAATGCCTTTCAGAACCGGGAGGTGAACTGGGGTCCCCGGTCTGACACCACATCCTGGGGGAAGCCATGAAGGCGGACCACCTCGACCAGCAGTAGCTCTGCTGTCTGTTTGGCAGTGGGGAGGCCGTTGAGGGCGACCAGATGCACGGATTTGGAGAACCGGTCCGTGATGGTAAGGATGGTATCTCTCTGGTCTGACATGGGGAGTCCGGTGACAAAGTCCAAGCCGATATGGGTCCAGGGTCGGTTGGGCACAGGCAGAGGCTGGAGGAGACCCGCGGCCGGCTGGGTCAGCGACTTGGAGCGGGCGCAGGTAGCGCAAGCAACTGTGAAGTCCCGTGCGTCCTTCTGCATGGACGGCCACCATAAAGCCCGCTGCAGGAACTGAAGGGTGCGGGCATAGCCCTGGTGGCCTGAGAGGTGAGAGGAGTGACCCCAGGACAAAGCCTCCTGTCGACAGGCCTCGGGAACGTACAGGCGGCCAGGCGGGGTCTCGGGAGTTGCTGGGTCCATGGGAAGGGTGGCCCGAATAGAGTCCTCCAGGGGCCAGTGGAGAGTCGCTAAAAAGCGGTGAGCTGGAAGGATCGAGGCAGGTGTCGGGGGAGAGGGGTCTCGAGAAAACTGGCGAGAGAGGGCATCTGCCTTGAGGTTCTTGGATCCAGGACGATAAGCTATCTGGAAGTGGAATAAGGTTCAAAGAAAAGTGCCCACCGGGCTAGGCGAGGGTTGAGTTGCCGGGCAGTCTGAATATGGATCAGATTCTGATGGTCCGTCCATATGATGAAAGGGTTTGATGCACCCAGGAGCCATTGCCTCCATTCCTCCAGGGCCCATTTTATGTCCAGGAGCTCTCGGTCTCCGACTCCATAGTTCTGTTCGGTGGGGGAGAACTTCCTTGAGAAAAAGGCACAGGGGTGCAGTTTGGTGTCCGGTCCCCTCTGGGACAGAACGGCACCGGGTCCCACCTCTGAGGCGTCTACTTCGACGACAAATGGCTGGGAGGTGTCAGGGTGGAGGAGAAGAGGAGCAGAGGTGAAACGTTGGACCAGCGAGTGAAAGGCTTGAACAGCCTCTGGGCTGAGGCGAAACGGCCGTTTCTGGTGGCTGGTGTGGGTCATGGAAGTGAGAGACGCCGCCAGGGTGCCGAAGTTGCGGATGAACCTCCGATAAAAGTTGGAGAACCCCAGAAAACCCTGGAGTTGCTTCAGGGAGGTGGGAAGCGGCCAATGTGCCACAGCTTGGACTTTCTGAGGGTCCATGGCGAGGCCTTAGGACTGTCTCTTATACNACAGGCACACGCACACGCACACACACACACACACACACACACACACACTTAAGAACATCAGTAAATATGACATTGGGCTGAGTTCAGATGAGCCAGATATGGTAGGCCAAGGAAACACCATCAGAGGAGCCATCTGCCTCCGTCAGCAAACCGCAGCAGCCAAGGTACCAACACAGGGTGCAGCGGGTAGGGAGGGCACAGACCCCACCTCCACCCAAGCACTATCCAGAGAGCACCCAGGCAGCAACAGTCGACCACCGACCCTGAGGCAGAGAGCCCCCCACAGAGGAAACACTGGAACAAAGATTAAAAGATTAATATGACAAATATAAAAATAACAGGAGCTGCATTGATCAAAAACATTGCATCAAGTTTAAATGACCGTGGAGCTAACACAACCTCGTCATAACACAGTTTATGGAAATAATATTAGAACGCCAATAATTTTAATTAAATTGCAATAAAGTTACACAAAAATACCATGGCTCAGGAACCGATTAAAAAAACAAAAATAAAACAGGATCCTGAGGAGTTTCAAGTGCAGCGCCGTTGGCTCAGTCTGCAGCGAGATAAAGAAAGAGAGAGAGGGGACGGGGGGGTGAGTATTTCCACTATATTTGCAGCAATAATATGAATACCGTTTGGTCAAATACTTACCCATATTAATGTGACGGGTAGGCCTGCATCTTGGCACAAATCTCTCTGATGTTTGGTGCAATTGAAGACAGTTTCAATCAAAAATCAAATGTATTTATATAGCCCCTTCTATGTTCTCTTTTGCCTTGTTGCCATCTCCTTCCCTCCTTTGCTGTTTCCTCCAGCTCATCATTTTTTGACTCCCGCTGTTTTTCTTCTCCCAGTGCCTCTGATTCATCACTCTTGCTTGGTTCCTCTTCTCCTTTGTCACTAACTTTGACTTGTCTCACCAGACAGTTTGCCTGATTTCAGCCAATTGAGCATATTTGCGAAAATCAATGAAATAGAGGCCACAAGCTAGGTGCGCACATACAATGTGTAGTAGAAAAAGAAGAAAAAAACTTTTTCTACGCTTCAATTTAAGATGAAGTGCATTTTGAATAGTAATTAAAATTTTAATTATTTTACATTTTAATTATTTAAATTTTTTTCTGTATTGTATGGGATAAATGGCAAAAATCTTTTTGGGCAAATCCCCATGGGGCCACCGTGGAAACCGCGGACAAACCCTGCTGGGACCCATACTGCTTGCCCATATAGATCCCATATGGAGCCCACCTATGTGTTCTGGCTGGGTGGGAGCATATAAAGGTTAAAAAGTACTGGGCCTAAAATTGAACCCTGGGGCACACCACATTTAATCCCATGAACCCTAGAAGAACAGGTGTCTAAATTTACCATAAAAGTACTGTTTGTGTGATAGGATGTGAACCATCTGTGAACAGCACCAAAGATGCCAATTTCTTTTAGGCGCGTTAAAAAAATAGTGTGGTCTACAGTATCAAAGGCAGCACTTAGATCCAGTAGAACCAACACTGTCACTCTCCGTTCATCGTAATTTAATCTAAAATCATTTAAAATCTTTAAAAGGGCCGTCTCTGTGTTGTGGTTCACCCTAAAACCAGACTGAAATTTCTCTAGGACATTATGAGCGATTATAAAATCATTAATTTGAGTTAAAACCATCGACATATAAATCTAAGGACATAGCCCGCCCATTTGGAAATACATATTCAGAATGATGCAAAATGGGAGGTTCCCACCGCCTCCATTTTGGCCGTGACACACGCCTCTTCACGCCCAGACAATCCATAAATGGGAAAAGCGGTGGAGCTGAGGGTGGGGCAGTGAGGGTTGGCAATAACAAAACCAATGTAGCAACTAGCTAAACTGAGCTAACACACAAAGCTAAGATGGAGAACTGAGACAGCAAACCACGCAGCTGTCTGGCTTCCGTGCGAGGCAGCAGCGTTGGTCGTCTGTGAAGCTATAATATGGACTGTAAAAATACGAGCAGCGCCTCAGACCGCTGCGATCGGAGCCGTACGCCCTGGCTCTGGGGGAGTTCAGCGGGACCTTAGCTGCATGCGTACTCGAAGCTAGTGGAGTTTTTCGGGCGCTTTTAGCGAGAGAAACACGGATGAGCGACTCCAAAGTGTAACGAGATCAGCTCAAACAGTTCAATTGTTTCTGTAGTCTCCCTCAGAGAGTTCCACAGGCAACAACCACAGCCTCAGACGGTAGCCAAGCAGCCGTGCGTCCCAGCTCCCTCGGGAGAAGGGAGTGTGCAGCTGCTTGTGTGTAGAGAAGCCGGGCGCCCGCCTCGCTGGACTGCATGCCTCTGCAAGAATTAAGCGGCATATTCGCAGATCTCTGATCGCAGGCCGATGCTGGTAAAAGGAGCGGCACGTTGCCCATACTAGGCAAACTTCCATTCTGCAGTGATGACCTCGTGGATCTTTGACCGTGGTGGACCAGTGAAGTCCCGAAGCCTCAGCTAGCCTCGGTTAGCTTACCTAGCTAGAGTTACGATACCCAGCCAGCCCCACGAACACGTTTTATTTCAACCCATCTTTGACCAAGCAGTGTTATACACAAAGCATCTTCCCCAATTCAACCAGCAAAATAAAGTACAGAAATATAATTTTACTTACCATAAATCCTCTAATATTGGCCTGTATTCCATTACCGGCCAGGTCTCCTATATTAGCTGGTCTCGCTGTCAGCGGGGGTAAATAACGGCCGGTCTCTAATAGTGGGCGGGGCTACAATTAGAAACAGGGCGTGTGTGTGTGTGGTTTTTTTTCAGAGATCGACGGTAAAGTGAGCCCTCACTCGATTTTTCGAGGCGCACGTATACCACGTTTTACGGTAACAGCGGACTAGTGGATCTCCGGCTGCAAGATGAGCAGAAACAGAACGGAAAATGCTAGTTTGCAGTGATCACTTCATCACAGGTAAGGGCTTACTAAAGGTTTTTTCAGTGTTGCCAACTCAGCGACTTCGTCGCTGTTTCTAACGACTTTTCGACCCCCTCAACGACTTTTTATTCCAAACAGCGCCTAGCAACAAACCTAGCGGCTTTTCTGAGGACCCTTTGCTACTGTCTGTAGAACCTTCTCGTAGATATTCCCTGCAGATTAGCAAGAAAAACTGTTTGCGCTCCGGACCATTATTCCATGATTCAGGAAACAGAATGATCTGCACATGCGCACGAGCCGCGGCACGAGGATGATCGCGTTACATCGACTGACCAATCATAAACTTTTCTCGGCCGGGCCGCCGAGAAATGTGCAGCTGCAGCGCTGGAGACCGCTGATTTACGCCTGCTGCTGCAGATTCAAGCTTCTGCTGTTTAGAGGCGGAGCAGGCATGAACCCGCTGTCTCTGGGTCTGCAGCAGCCGTCAGGCACTTTGGTCCTGCCTGCATTTGGCGAATAAAGTCAGCGGGAGTTTGAACCACCGTCCTGTTAACACACGCAGCTCTGTGGCTCACTGGAGTTTCCCTCAGTGACACGGGATAGTATTTTAACATGAAACACCCGCTCCCTTTTGCTCGGTGCACCTGTGTGCGCCGTTATTATCACGATCTAGATGGAGAGAAAACATAACGGACAAGTGGAGAAACTATGAAGGGAAAAAGCCGCTGTTGAAGAAAACGCTGGTAAGTGTCTGTGAGAATGAGGAGAGCAGGAGGTCTGAGCTATGTCCGGATCACCACACCAAATCTGCCTTAATATCACTTTATTTATACTTTTAGAATTTATTTTATACATCAAAGCACACTGGGCCATTTGGATCATACTAGTTAATCATTTAAACTAATAAAATAGTTTTTATTTTCCTCCCTTTTAATCCTAACTAACTACTAACATGTTTTAAAAATCTTAAAGATCAGAAACCAAAATTTCTGAGAAACAAAATACTTCAAACCCTAAAAAAGGAAAAGTGCTATGGTTTAAAAAACCTCTGCAGATGAGTTCGTTAGAGTCAAACGTGTGATTACATTATATATATATATATATTAGATCTATAGATATATTTAATTTTAGATGTTGAGGGGGAAATTAACACCAATGTGACGTATGACGTCATTTGGCGACATCTGGGTGACTTTCCTGGTGAACCTCAGCTACTTTCTGTCGAAGGCAGTTGGCAACACTGGGTTTTTTATGACGTTTTATTGAACAGTTATTTAGAAATGCAGCTACAAAAACAGCAGGTAAACAGTTTGATACTGTTTTCATGTGTCCTCACTGCAAATAGCTTTTAGAGTGCCAATGTTTTTAGCAGTTAGCTCAGTGTTGTAATGTGGCAGGTAAATAGTTTAATACTGTTTTCACGTGTCCTCACTGCAAATTGCAAACTGTTTACCTGCCATGTCACAACACTGAGCTAACTCCTAAAAACATTAGCACTCTAAAAGCTATTTGCGGTTCACAAATAGCTTTTAGAGTGCTAATGTTTCAGCAGTTAGCTCAGTGTTGTAACGTGGCATTAATACCTTAATAAAATCAAACAAATGTACCAGAACTGTGGATTAAAAAGGCTTAAAACGTAATAAGTAGATCCTAGCACGTACTCACCGTTAGCATTAGCTATCATTACGAGTTAATTACGTAACTAAACATCTCACAACGGTCATTTAAAGCTTCTCCGGATCTCTAAATTGTTAACCAACCTGAAATAAAATAGTTGTAGGCTTTCAGACTCATAAAAGGCTTTTGGTTTGCAGTGTAATATGAGATTTGCCACACGAGATAGTTTGTTGTGTCGATCGCTTCAGCGTTGGGTAAATCCTCCAGCATGTATTAAAAGTCCAACTTTTAAAATTAAATGAGTCATAACCTAAAGGAAGATATCGTGTCTGAGCCAGCTCGTTTAGAACACTCACTTTCATCCGTCACGCTGTGTTTTATAGTAGAGCAAAACACTTCCTGTCCACTGTTTGAGTTCAGTGCGGCGGCAGGGTCACGTGAGCGAAACCCACCAATCATCACTTTTGATTTGCACGTGAGACTTCAGTCACCGCTCAAATAGACACAAAATCTTGTTTTTATTCATTCTACTGGTAGTTTATTTTGCTCAAATTGAAATATAGGCCTGCCTCTAATTCTGGCCTCCTTTCAATAACGGCCTGAACCAGGATGCGCTTGAGTAAATAAAGGCCCGGGCCTGTATTAGAGGATTTACGGTACTGATAAAAATGAAGCAGAGACTTCTTGGATGGTCTCTTGGTGCAACTAATTCCACAGCTTTCCCTCTTTGTCCAAATAATTCCATGATTAACATCCAAACACGAACATGCAGAAAACACAACTAAAGTTCAGAGAGTCGAAATGGCCGAACATCTATTAACGTGAGGCTGAGGCCTTCCTTGGAGCTAGCTGCTTATGCTACCTTCAATCAAAACAAATGGAGCCAATAACTGAGAATGAGGTTACTGATACAGTGTGTAATTTTAAGAGGGGATCCGTTTTGGTGGCCTAAGGATCAGGTCTCTGCTTTTTGCAGATGATGTGGTCCTTTTGGCTTCGTCAGAACGTGATCTCCGGCTTTCGCTGGAGCAGTTCGCAGCCAGGTGTGAAGCAGCTGGGATGAGAATCAGCTCCTCTAAATCCGAGACCATGGTCTTGAGTCGGATAAGGGTAGAATGCCTTCTCCAGGTCAGGGACGCGGTCCTGTTTAAGTATCTCGGGGTCTTGTTCACGAGTGAGGGAAGGGTGGAGCGTGAGATCGATAGGCGGATTGGTGCTGCGTCTGCAGTGATGGGGGCGTTGTACCGGTCTGTCGTGGTGAAGAGAGAGCTGAGTCGAAAGGCGAAGCTCTCAATTTACCGGTCGATCTACGTTCCTACCCTCACCTATGGTCACAAGCTTTGGGTAGTGACCGAAAGAACGAGATCGCGGATACAAGCGGCCGAAATGAGTTTTCTTCGCAGGGTGGCTGGGCTCTCCCTTAGAGATAGGGTGAGAAGCTCGGCCATCTGGGAGGGGCTCGGAGTAGACCCGCTGCTCCGCCACATCGAGAGGAGCCAGTTGAGGTGGCTCGGGCATCTGATTAGGATGCCTCCTGGTCGCCTCCCTGGTGAGGTTTTCCGGGCACGTCCAACCGGGAGGAGACCCAAAGGAAGACCCAGGACACGCTGGAGAGATTATGTCTCTCGGCTGGCCTGGGAACGCCTTGGGATTCCCCCGGAGGAGCTGGCCCAAGTGGCTGGCGAGAGGGAGGTCTGGGCTTCCCTCCTTAGGCTGCTGCCCCCACGACCCCACTCCGGATAAGCGGGAGAAAATGGATGGATGTATGGGTAATTTTAAGGGCAACACATTCACAGACTGTAATATTTTCATGTAAAATATAAACAGCTAAGGTTATCCCACTGTGCAAAGACTGAGGTTTATTTGTGGTAAAATAAATAAATAATAAATCATCAATTAGAATTAACTTTAACATTCAAGTTTTTTCTGTCAGCTTTGTCAAATACTCACCGAACTTTTAATTTCTCCAGTGTAATTGTGGATGCCTTTTTTTTATTCCCTCGCCTGATTCTCACTCCACAAGGTTGCGCTAGTGGCACTATAGCAGCTAGCTCTCAGCTTCAGCCTTGGCCTCATGTTTAAGTGTTTGGCCTTTTTGATTCTCTGAACTTTAAGCCTGCCGCACACGAGAGCCAATAGCTGAGCTACCGGCCATTCGAGGCCGTTTGCTCAGCAGATTACTCGCTGTGTGCGCCTAATTTTCACTGAGTTTTCTGCCTCACGAGACGCTGAGGTGAAAATCAAACTGGTGTGATACTTTCCGCCCCACAGGGGGCAGAAACTCGCCGTGTGCGCACTACGTGAGCTGTTGGCTGAGCTGAAATCTTCCAAGTGACAAATCGCAGCGCGTTCTCCCCTCACGTGATTCCAAGGTGGCAGCCTCCTGTCTGCATGTCGGAAAAATAAACAAAACGGAGACTTTAAGCGGGGCAAATCAGCGTAATATTACAGCAACATGTTTCTTATGTACGCGCCATGGCAGTATCATGTTGCGAGAATTTTGCGGCATTCGTGCCACCACGCTTGATAGTAATGTTGCGGCTTCGCCGGTCTTATAAACGCACATTAAGCGTTGGCGCAACAGAGGGAGGTGTCAGGGTGGAGGAGAAGAGGAGCAGAGGTGAAACGTTGGACCAGCGAGTGAAAGGCTTGAACAGCCTCTGGGCTGAGGCGAAACGGCCGTTTCTGGTGGCTGGTGTGGGTCATGGAAGTGAGAGACGCCGCCAGGGTGCCGAAGTTGCGGATGAACCTCCGATAAAAGTTGGAGAACCCCAGAAAACCCTGGAGTTGCTTCAGGGAGGTGGGAAGCGGCCAATGTGCCACAGCTTGGACTTTCTGAGGGTCCATGGCGAGGCCTTAGGACGAGAGGACGAACCCCAGGAAGGAGGTGGTTTCCTTATGGAAGGCACACTTCTCTAACTTGCAGTAGAGGCCGTTTGCCAGGAGATGAGACAGGACAGCCCGGACATGCTGCACATGGTCCTCGGCGTTGCGGGAGTAGATGAGGATGTCATCCAGGTAGACGAAGACCCACCGCCCCAACATGTCCCGCAGCACATCGGTGATAAGGCGCTGGAAGGCAGCCGGACTGTTACACAGGCCGAAAGGCATGACCAGATATTCATAGTGACCGGTTGGGGTGATGAATGCAGTCTTCCACTCATCTCCTTCCTTGATTCGGACCAGGTTGTAGGCACTGCGGAGGTCTAGCTTAGTAAATATCTTGGCTTGGGAGGCAGCATCCAGGGCGGTGTTCATGAGAGGTAGGGGGTGGCGATCCCTGATCGTGATCTTGTTTAGACCTCGGTAGTCGATACAGGGACGGAGGTCCCCCTCCTTCTTCTTTACAAAGAAAAACCCTGCGGCCCCCGGGGATGTGGAGGGTCGGATGAACCCCTTCTGGAGCGCCTCTGCAATGTAGGCGTCCATGGCCTTGGTCTCGGCAGGGGAGAGCGAAAACAGTCGACCCCGTGGGGGTGTTGTGCCTGGCTGCAACCGAATTTACAGGTCATGTGGGCGATGGGGAGGCAGAATGGAGGTTGGTTGTTTGGCAAACGCCATGGCCAGGTCATGGTACTGAATAGGTATGAGCGACATATTCACCTCTTCCGGGGGAGGAGTCCTGGGGCCCCCCATGGTTGGGACCCGGTGGGTCTGGCAGGAGTCGCCCCAGGCGAGGATCCGGCTAGTGGACCAGGATATGTGGGGTTCATGACGACAGAACCAGGCATGGCCCAAGATGAGAGGAGATGAAGGGGCTTTAATGATTAGGATATTAATTGTCTCTGAATGTTGGTTTATGTTCATTCGAAGGTCCATCGTTCTCTGACGGAGAGGGTATGGCTGGAGTGGTTGTCCGTCCACGGAGGTCACTGGGACCACACAAGACAATGTGGTAAGGGGTATCTGGCGGCGGGCTGCCAGTCCTTGATCCATAAAGCAGGCCGCCACCCCGGTGTCCAGAAGGGCGTCCAACTGGATGGATGTCTCCTTCCCGCCCATCCCATTTCGAATCCGAGGGGTTAAACCCTCCAAGAAGAAGGCCTTCAGAGACGCATCCTCCCAGCCCACCTTGACTGCGATGGTTCGGAACCGTGCTGCGTACTGGGCTACTGTCAGGGACCCCTGACAGAGCTTGAGGAGTTGGGACTCCTCCGACATCTCATTGCTGGAAGGAACAAAGGTCTTCTTTAATTCTTTAACAAAAGTCTCATAATTATTGCAAACCGGGGATTTCTGATTATACAAGGCAGCAGCCCACTCCTGGGCCCGACCAGTCAGCAGAAAGGTCAGCAGTGCCACACGGGCACAAGACGTGGAGTAGCGAGCCGGCTGACACTCAAAATTCATTGCTAGCATGGCTAACATGCCCTCAGGAGAGCCATGAACTCCGTCCCACTTGTCAGGGAGGCTGAGTCGGGGTTCCTCCCGCTCTCTTGGCGTGCTGGCCTGGCGTTGGAACGAGGTCGATAGTTGGACCACCATCTCCGTGAGTGATTCGATCTTAGTAGCTTGGCGGCTAACCGTAGCTTTCAGCTGGGCAACTTCGGCCCGGAGAGCGGCGAACTCCGCTGGGTCTATGCGGGGTTCAGTCATCCTGTCGTGAGTGATGCGGCTGACTCACCAAGAGCGGCTTGATCGGTGGCGTCTTAGTGGCGAAACCCACTCGCGGAGTGACTGGATGAGGGCTGAGCACAGGTTAGCTGGACAGGTAATGTGAGTTTGGTTAATCCTTTCTGAAAGAATCCAGGAAGCACGATGACTGAATGGCGTCTAGCGGGAGACGCCCCGTAAATAGTCTCGGGACAATGACGTCACTGGGGGGCGCCTCCGCTAGGCCTGCTGGGAATCGGAGTCCTGGGGCTGTGGGAACGAGCCGGGGGGGAGAGGAGGAGAGGAAGTCGTGACACCGGGCTGGGGCCGGCGGAGTGGAGTAGAGCTGACGCTAGTGTGTAAGTGCAATTACAGACCATCCAAGAAGTCTCTGCTTCATTGTTATTGATAAATTATATGTATGTACTTTATTTCGCTGGTTTAGTAGGGGAAAATGCTGTGCATTTAGCATAATGCTGCTTGGTCAAAAATGGGCTGAAATATGAGATGCTGATAGCAGTGGCGTAGCCAGAAAAAAATTTTTGGGTGGGCCTAATAAAAAATGGGTGGGCCCAAGTGGTCACGCTAGAAATTATTGTCCATCATTTTGACGACATCTTTAAAAAACAGTCATGATTGTTTTGTTCCGTCTCCTAGATTTCTAAAATAATAATAAGAATCACTTGATATAATTAAACTTTCATTCATATTTAATTATTGTTTAGTCCAAGAAGCATAACAGAATGTCCGTAAAATATTAACATTACAATTAAACGATTTAGGAACGTTTCACCCGCTGTGAACCGCCCCGAATGCACAGTCTCCCACCTTCCTTCTGCTGTGCGTAAACCCTGGCCTGAACTGGTCAGATATAAGAAATGTACAAAAATATTCAAAATATCCAAGCCAAATAAAGCATAGTAAATGCAGGCATCGCGCACTGGCGTTTGCGTTTCTTAATAAAAATCCGACACTGCCGTGCCGTTTCTTTGCGCAATGCGCAGATTGCTCAAGCAAGTAATCAAACATTTTAGAGAAGTGCAATAGAATGACAGGAGCAATAACACAAAACAAATAAAATTTTCACAGCACTGCAATAATGATCAGTCACTACCGCAACCACACACACACAACACCTGGTACAAAACTCACAAATAATAAACCATAAAAAAAAAATACAGGCATACCTTTGCAGGTGAAAAATAGCCCACATGTTCTACAAAACAAGGCGGAGGCGCCGGGGTCTGCTGTTGAAGATGGATATTATTTCATCATAATCCAAAGAGTCGGACAGGCTCCGTTCAAACGACAGAAGAGCAAAGTTGTTCAAGCGTGGAGTTGACATTGAGGCTCTCAGTCTTGTTTTTATTCGATTTGTTGCTGAGAAAAGTCTTTCCACAGTACATGAGGTAATCGGCAGCGTAGTAAGAATCCTAAGCAGCGCGCTGACATTAGGAAAAATATCAGCTGGACAGGTATCAAACAGTTCCATTAGAGATGGAAAGTTGTATCCCGCCTCAATTTTGCGCCTTATGTGTTGAGTGAAAATAGATTTCTCAGCTTCCGTGATGTTAATATTAAACCTCTCCGCCGGGTTTTGCAGAAGCTGTAGGTCTCCAAATGTTGCTGATGCAGGAAGCAATGAAGCTGCAGCCCGCATTAATCCATATGTGTCCTCTTTGAACCTGCAGTTCAGCTCTGTTATCTGTCGATCAAGAACTGCATTCCACATTTGTCTCAAATCAGCATCACTTCTCACACAGGATGTTTTGCCCAAAGTAGATGTCACCACAGTCTCCTTCAGTCTCGCTGGCATTTTCCTTTCTCTCCTAGAAACAACATCCCATAAAGTGATGTCATTTTTGCTCATCAGTTCTTCAGTTAATTTCAGCACTTTGTCAAAATCGCCATCAGAATTTGACCTCAACATGGAAAAACTGATTTTCAGACATTCGATCAGACTAATGCAGTCTGACACACACAAGGAAGGACTTTGCAGTCCTTTAGTTGCAAAGTCAGAGGTGTCAAATAGTTTTCCAAATGTCACAAGCAAAAAGATAAACTTTTTGGTCTGAATTTGCTGCAATAGAGACTCTGCTTCCAGCTTTGTTTGTCCACTTTCTTCTGAAAGAGTTTCCAAAATGACATCGAGTAGCTGCAGAATTTTGCTCACAGAGCCCGACTGAACTCCATCGAACATCAGTGGATCTCTCCAGCTCAATCAGTTTACTGTCGGGGTGCATTTCTTTTTGCAGCTGCATGAACCGCGCGTGTCTGCGAGCTCTGGACATGAAGCTGTGAAGATGATTGACAGTGTCAAAAAAAGTGGAGATGTTTCCCGAGACTTGAGCAGCTGTGCACAACACCAGATTCAGTCTGTGAGAGTTACAGTGCACATAAACAGCACGTGGGAAAGTTTGCTTTAAAATTACATGCACACCACCTCTGTTTCCAGACATCACAGATGTACCATCAAAACAAAATCCAATGCAAAGGGATGGATCGAGCTCCAGGGGTTCCTGAACTTCCAGAATTTTCTTCGGAATTCCTTCTGCGGACATATCATCTGTGTCAGTGAATCCGACTGCTCTCTCCTTAATTAGCCCCCCATGAATGAAACGGAGACACGCAACAACAATCTCACGTTTAGATCGGTCTTTGTACTCATCTGCTATAATAGCATAATATGTGGACTCCTGTAATTCCTTTTTTATTTTTCTTAGTAGTAATGATGCAGCACATTGTATCAGTTCATTCTGAATGTCGGGACTCATCAGGGTGGAGTTGCGTGGAAGCTGCTGAAGCCTGTTTTCAACTTGAGGATCATATTTGGAGATCAGCTTGAAAATTTCCAAAAAGTTTCCCCTATTTAGAGCCTCTTCTGACTCTCTAGCCCTTTTTATAAGACACACCATGCCGGCAAATAAGCGTAATATTACCGCAACATGTTTCTTATAAACGCGCCATGGCGGCATCACGTTGCGGGAATTTTGCGGCATTCGTGCCGCCACGCTTGGTAGTAATATTGCCGGTCTTATAAACGCACATTAAGCCTTGGCGCAAAAGAGGGAGGTGTCATGACCATGTGATGAATTAATGCTGCGCTCCGGCCGGGAATTATGTTAAAAATAAAAGTAAACACGCGCTTAAGTTTCACGTTTGTAAACAGAACCAGCTGAGATGATTAACTGGACCGATGCGGTGCTCCGGGAGCTTCTCTCCATTAGATCTGCAGCTCAGATCATCTGACAGCTCACAGGGATGGTGGAGGACAGACACCTGTAGCTGGTTGTTAAAATAAAAACTTAAGGAGCACGGCTTCGATCGCAATAAAAAGCAAGTTATGTCCAAGATACACGGAAGTCCGCGACAGTGCAGAGACCGCCCCATACCTCCTTTTTGCCGCCATCACGTAATCTTTTATAAAACGGACATGATTGCGTAACATTACCGCCACGGTCTGAGCTCTTATAAACGAACTAACTCTCCCTGATGCCGCATCAGCGTTGCGGCAAATTGGCGGCATTGTTTTATAAAAAGGGCTTCTGTGCCCCCTAAGAGGGATGTCCTGTTTGGCACACATCATGACAATATCTAATACGACCTTCACATGCTGGCGATTTCTTTCAACAAATGTGATGTTTCCAGCATCTCCAAGAAGTTGGTTTAAAACATTCCCCCGGCTGTTCGGTACTCGACTTTGTCTGTGTGCCGCCAGTTTACTGAGAGCAAGAATGTGAGGCTTGCTTTTTTCATGTTTGGAACAAGCCTGTCTTAAATGCTTCCAGTCTTTAAATCCATCTATAGTGAACGAAAGCTCCGAATGAACTGCGGGAAAATGTCTGCAGCATTTGCAGAAAATGGCATCCTTTGTTACGCTATACTCAATCCACCTAAACTCGTTGTACCAGCTTGAAGTAAAGCTGCAACATTTTCCTGATATCAAAGTTCCAGGAAAGTTTTTTAATGCTGGTTGAGTCTCTGGTTCATCAATATCAGATAAATCTGGTGTTGGAGTTCTGGAGATTTCTTCTGGGTGAGCTTTTGCAGGTGGAGGCTCAGAGCAGATCACGCTGTCGGCGGCGGCCGATGATGAAGGCCTGTCAGCAGTAAAATCCAAAGGTGCTGGTGCTGATTCATTACCTCCGGCAGCATTAGTCACCAGGTCATCGGCATCCAGTCTTTGTTTTTAAAAAAAATTTGAAATGGACATTTGTTTCGCCATTTTTAAATTCCATTGGTTTGTCACAGTTAGCTACAACAGCACTAGCAAAACATGCAACGTTAGCCCTAGCTTGTCTGGATAATTCAGAATATGTTTGTTAAAATAGCCAATTACAATCAGTTTTGCAAATGATGCAAATGTCATGGTCAATCACCCCGACACACGTTTTATTCTTCATTGGTTGTTTTTATTTATCCAAGTCTCCTGATGTTCTTTAAAAACATTTAAAAATACATTTATTCTTATTATTAATTATTATTATTATAATTATATAATAATAATAATAATTATTATTATTATTATTATTATTATTATTATTTATTGTTAATTTAAATTAGATCATTTTCATTTAACTGTATGAATACCTGAAAATACACCCCTCAAAAAAAAAAAAAACAATTTTTTCAACAAAGCCATTTGAGTGGGTGGGCCCAGGTACAAAGTGGGCGGGCCCAGGCCCACCCATAGCCACACCCCTGGTTGATAGGGCTGGGTACCGTCTTCCTGGGTCTGTGTCAGCCACGACGTGTGACACAGCCAAGATGGTAGTGATCAGAACCGCCCACTGGGCTTCAAATCCAAGCCTCAAAAACCCATATGTGACGTCATGGAGGGTTTGTTCATATTTTATTACACTCATTGGTTAAACCAAACATCATCCACCCCACGCCAATTTAAAACCATCTTGTACTTCATAAAGTTCTTTAGAGAGGGAGTCACTGCTTCCTGATTCTGTGTCTCTGCAGCTCTACCTGATGATCTCCCAGCTCTCCTCCTCAAGTCTGATCCTGAGACACTGACCATTCTCAACTTTCTGGTAGGTCTATCTTCTCCAGCCCAGCAGCAGTGGAACATTTTACACCCACATTACAGGGGAAATAATTACTTTATTGTTTCTTTTTAGATGAACAATGTAAAAGAGAAGGGTGCTTTTCAACCTCCAGAGTCCCTGCCACCCCTCTTGCAGAAGGAAGGAGAGCTCCACTGGATGATCGACTTCATCTGTTCAATCAGTAATCTAGCGGAAGTGCAGGAGTGGGACTACTCATTTCCCACCCCAGTGAATCTGCTGAAGGTCTTGTACATCAGTGTTAGAGGATTCTGCCTGCTCAAAGGTGTGATACAGTCTGAAGAGCATCCCTAGCTTGTTTTCCAAAGCTTCTGTATAGCAGCCGTGTCGGAGTCTAGATCCACTTCAGCTATCCTGGAACATGTTCCCAGGGTGAAACAGAAAGTGTTCAAAGATTTGATTCTGTTCTGCTCCATACCTTTAGAGGGAGGTTATTCTTTCATGTTGGTGGTAAAATGTGATGGATTTTAGTTTGTGGTTTCAGATTTTTAACATTTTCCTTGTAAACCTGTGATTTCCAACCAGAGGTACGCGTACCCCTAGTGGTCCATGAGTACATTACAGGGGGTACGTGGAAAAATGTATATTTCATCACCCAGATGATGACAGCATTCGCTGTGCACTGGTTAAAAGAAAACATTGGGCTGGGATGTGTTATGCTTAATGAATATTCAAATATATTAATGCATGATAATACATGGTTGATATATTATCAACTATCAATTTAGGCCAACCACGACTGAATTTTATAAAGCTGCATCAGCTTTGGACAAGAGGCTGCTGCTACAGCAGTGTGGATTAAGGAGTACTTTCAAAGATCTAGTTGTCTTAGTCTAGGATCTAGTTTGGGTTTAAGGAATCTGGTGATGAACAAAGAAACATCCTCAGTAAAATAATTATGGTGACAGTAAAGTCTTTTCTGCGTTAATAGCTCATTAACAATAGTTCCTTAAATGTCTTTCGTTTTTAACACACGATAAACACGCAGACTTCCAACATCTTCCGTGATTTAGTTTGGACAAATTTCCCTATGCAGCTGTTTCTCCCATTAACAATGCTCGAGTTTTGTGCAGCTTCTCGCTCTCTTGCTATGTGCTGTGTTGCGGGGTTTATGATGGCAATAATCAGACCAAACAATTTGGTTCTGTTTCCGTGGGGTTTATTGTGCTCATCATGCCCACCTTGGTGTTAAATGTGAGTTTTCAAAACCAGTGCAGAAAAGAAAGGACAAAGGCTACTGCAGTGATTATTTATAATCAAAGTTCTTGACTTGGCAGGTAGGAAGAGCAAACATTTTTCCAGATTCCCATTACCTACAGCTGGGTTCAATCAGGGCTCAATCCAGGAAGGCCTACGCCTCTGCAGGCACCAAGCAACTGTCATCAGACCAACTAAGGAGACCTCCTTATATACTCCCAGCTCCTCCCATCAGACAAGAAAAAAAACTAAAATGAAACAATTTACAACATTATTTGGAATAACAAATACCAATCCAGTATATAAACAAACAAAAAAACATTTCCACACTGAAGTGAGGCTAAGGTCACACCCAAATATATATATAAAAAAATACAGATCCCTGGAAGTAAATCAGCTGCTGCCGCCGAATGCAACAAAGCTTCCAAAGCACAGGAAACCCACCCCAAACACCCCAATGAATAGGTAACCATAATCCCAGCCTGTAGACAACCATTCACAGGTACAATGTTACTGGCATTTAATATCTGTTTGCATGGGCGTGTGTGTGTGTCAGCGCTGTGACTGGTCTGACCAACCCTGCATCATTGCCTCATTACATGCTGCCGGTGAACGTGTTGGCCAGTGCGCACCGTGGGTCTGACCTCTAATAACCCCAGACCCACTGATCAGGGCATCACTCAACCAAAGGCAGAGAAAAAGAATAAACCTCCAACCTTATTTAATATTGTCAAGAAAAAGCACATCAAAGCATCATTTTACCTGCAGTTACTCACTACTGAAGCTTAACTTCTATGAGAATATTTAAACATGAGAAGTGATTCAATGAATCATGAATTAGGAAATAATGTTATTTCTGTTTTTACACTTTTCACTTCAGTTCAAACTATTATTTTGTGTTTTTATCACATTTAGCTGGCATTTAATTTAAATATCTTCATCTTTATTCATTTTATGAGGATTCTGTGTTACATTGTTTTGAAAAATAATCATAACACATAAAAACTACTTGAAAGGTTTTGTATTTTTTTAAAATAAGTTTTGAACATTAAATGTTCTTTAAATGGTATTCTATACTTTTTAGAAATATTTGTTCTGCTGCTATTAATATGTGTCATTTTGACAAATATAAATAGAAGAAAATAATATATTGTGATGTAGATTTTAGGCCATATGGCCCATTCCTGCCTAAATGAATAATAAACCCAGCTTTTATCAAGCGCCTCCCCGTCCTGCACGTTTTCCATGTCTCTGCTTCAGCACACCTGATTTATATTTTTGCATTACCTTCTCAGGATGACATCAAGTACTGCAGAAACCTGTTAATCACTCATTCATTTAGATCAGGTGTGTGGCAGCTGGGAAACACCTGAAACATGTAGGACAGTGGGTGCTGAGAACCCTGGTTAAGCAATACTACACAAAGGAAAACCAAAGCAGGGCCGCAGCTGCATGATGCTCTGCTACTGAAAAGGGGTGTGAAACCTCGTTCACACCAAATGCAGAGTGGATGCGGTCCAGTTTCATCAGCTGTGGATCTGGATGCAGAGCTCCAGAAAGTTTCCACATGGACCCTGCATGAGGATTGTTGAAGTTAAAGAATTCACCTGAGCCAGACAGGTAGAAATTTTGATATCAGGCGGGGCGTTATAGCTGAGAGAGTAAAACTGTAAAGCTTGTTTTTGGCACTCAGACATCAAATCTGATTGCTTGAGATGCGGACAGGATACGGGAAAAAACAAAAAGAGAAATTGCCCAGTAGAGTCACTGGGAGGGACTTGTAGTTAACTCAGCTCAGAAGTAGCTCAGAAGTAGACGTCACCAAACAACCACCTTTGTAAAATTAGAAGTGTTTCTTGTGTAACACTTTATATTAGCTGCAAATAGAAACGTGGCAACAAGTATTATGGACATTTTTCTAACTGAAATACGTGTAGCTCACCGTTTGTGAAATACCTCCCCTATTCCCGCTCTGCCTGCCCCCCACCCCCACCAGTCCAGTGAGGCGAAACTTTCTTTTCAGTCCCGGGTGGCCACTCCACCGCAGTGTTCATTTTGACAGGAAATTTTTATTTAGTTTCAGTCTTAGTCTTTTGACTAAATTTCTTTTTCGTTTTAGTCACAATTTGGTGTCCAGTTTGTTTTAATTTTATTCTTATTTTAGTCGACTAAAATACATTAGAACATCATGACAAAGTTGATTTATTTCAGTAATTCCATTTAAAAAGTGAAACTTTTACATTAGATTCATTTATTACGCACAAACTGATATATTTCAAATGTTTAATGAAAATCCCAAATTCAGTATCTCAGAATATTAGAATATTATGAAAAGGTTCTATATTGAAGACACCAGGGCCCTCATTCATCAAACGTTTGTAGAAATGTTCCTATATTTGTTCCTATGAACGAAATTTAGAATGTTCGTACGAACGGTCAAAATCCTGATTTATGAAACATGCGGTGGCCTCTCGTACGCATGCTCCTCCGCAGTCGTCTGATGATAAATCCCACCTGTGCGTACCAAGGTGGTCGTGTCCGTTCACTGTCATTTACATACAGAAACGCCCTCAATTAACCATATTTGGTCACACTACGTCCTCAGATCGGGAGGGAATTTCCTGGGTTCTTCCCGAAAAAAAAGGAAAAACTTTATTGACATTGAGATCAAGGCACTGGCTGCTGATTTAGAAGAGAACAAACTAGTTACAGAGGTTGTGATTGTATTATTGTAAACGCGGTCAGGACAGAGGAGAGAAAATAATGGTTCGATATAAGATTAAAAATGAAGAAATGTAGAGAAACTGACTGAACATTCAGTTCTGTTGTTGATTACAGTTTACATTTAAAGAGTTGTCTGCATGTTCTGTTTAGTTTTGTTCTTGTTAGAAAATGTTTGTTGATACTGCAGCCTCCTCTAAGTTCAGGACGTGGTATCTGCTCAGGAACCACTCTGGATCCTCAGCAAGCGTTGGTGTGCTCACGGTCCGGAGGACGCACCCCCTCTGTAGTCTCTGTCAAATCCTCCAGTAACACGAGATCAGCCATGCTACAATGTCAGATACCTGTTGATCACGTGTCTTTTATAGGTTTTAGCATCATTCATTCGACAAAGCTGTTTTTCCCACCGAAAGACGTATTTATTGGATAGAATTATTGTGGATGAGGAACACGCGTGGATGAATGAGACCTTCAGAATTGCGGTTCCACCGTTTTACCACTAGATGCTGTTCGTACGCATGGTCTGAAGTTTTCTTATATTTAGGAACATTTTCACGCACAAGTACAAAATGATGAATACCACACAATGCGTAAATTTGTTCATATGCACGATATATGCACAGATCTGTGCGTAAGTGCGGTTGATAAATGAGGGCCCTGGTGCCACACTCTAATCAGCTAATTAACTCAAAACACCTGCAAACGCCTTTAGATGGTCTCTCAGTCTAGTTCTGTAGGCTACACAATCATGGGAAGACTGCTGACTTGACAGTCGTCCAGAAGACGACCATTGACACATTGCACAAGGAGGGCAAGACACAAAAGGTCATTGCTAAAGAGGCTGGCTGTCCACAGAGCTCTGTGTCCAAGCACATTAATAGAGAGGTGAAGGGAAGGACAAGATGTGGCAGAAAAAAGTGTTCAAGCAATAGGGATAACCACACCCTGGAGAGGATTGTGAAACAAAACCCATTTAACAATGTGGAGGAGATTCACAAAGAGTGGACTGCAGCTAGAGTCAGTGCTTCAAGAACCATCACGCACAGACGTATGCAAGATGGTTTCAGCTGTCGCATTCCTTGTGTCAAGCCACTCTTGAACAAGAGACAGCGTCAGAAGCATCTCACCTGGGCTAAAGACAAAAAGGACTGGACTGCTGCTGAGTGGTCCAAAGTTATGTTCTCTGGTGAAAGTAAATTCTACATTTCCTTTGGAAATCAAGGTCCCAGAGTCTGGAGGAAGAGAGGAGAGGAACAGAATCCACGTGGCTTGAGGTCCAGTGTAAAGTTTCCACAGTCAGTGATGGTTTGGGGTGCCATGCCATCTGCTGGTGTTGGTCCATTGTGTTTTCTGAGGTCAAAGGTCAACGCAGATGTCTACCAGGAAGTTTTAGAGCACTTCATTAAAAATGAAGGAAGAGAGAAAATGGCACAGAGGCGTAAAAGAAATGAATCTAGAAATTGTGTTAGAAATACTGATAATATAGACAGTTAGGATTCTAAAACAGTCTATTTGACTAATTATAAGAATACAAATATTTCTTAATGATTTTAAAAGATGTTTTTGTAACCAGCTAATGCACATGTTACACTCCCAACTGCTAGTCAGCCTCTGCTCTGGACTCCTGCAGACATACATAAATGATAAATATTTATCAGGATGAGCTTTAACCTCATGCAGGACACACAAACTGCAGTTTCTTACTCGACATTTTAAAGGCACTCTGTATCATTTTATTTTGCTTTTCAAAGGTTTACTGTCTAAGGAATATTATCTGAAGCATCTGGCAGATCTTCCAAAATCAACCCGCTGTGAGCTGATGGAAAAACTGGTTCCGATTGTGGAGGACCAAGATGTCCTAAAAAGGCTGAAGTCCAAAGTAAATGACAGCATGAAAACACATTTTATCAGACACAGATCCCAGATTTGATCTTTTAACCACCTCCTCTCTTCTTCAATCAGCTGGATCAGTATAGAGAAAATGAAAGGAAAAAATCTAAGCTTGTGAACTCCTTCTTGGATGCTATGGAAGCTCCTGATGTGGCAATTCCTTACCTGCTGGCAAAGGGTGCTCACCTGCTGGTTAATGCTTTAGAAGGTAAGAACCAACGTTTGTTATAAACAGTGTTGAATGCTGTTCATTCACCACCTTAACATGGTGGAGGGTTTTCCAAAGGGGTTCAAATAAAGGCAACTGGACTTCTTTGATTTCTTGAAGATGTTTCGCTTCTCATCCGAGGAGCTTTGTCAATTCTGACTGAAATATGGGAGGGTCGATCTTATAAACTGTAGCTGTCTATTGTTGCTTAACGAGCAAAAACTGCCCAAGTATACCTCTCCTCCCTACCTCCTGATGATCATCGGGGTCGTTAGCCTCTATTGTGAGGGAATCGTATTGATTAGATACAGGAGGGTTTGACTTAGACTGAAACTGTTGAGTGATGGTGCCTTTGCGCCTGTTGTCCTTTTCTTTGCTAGTTGCTGCTGTGGATTCTTTCCCAGACTTTGTTGATTTCACAAAGGCCCAGTTGGGGTATCTGCAGTTTTGGAGAGATTTGCTGTTTCTCTTCCTTTTGCTTTCCTTCAGTCCTTGTGGGAATATTTTCAGCCCGATTGTTCTAAAGTCCTGATAACTGACATTTTGTGTTCCAGTGGGTGATGTGAGTCAAAATTTAGATACTGGTCTGTATGAGTCGATTTTCTGTAGACTTCAATGCTGAGACTTCCATCCTGTTCAATTTGCACAGCACAGTCCAAGAAGGGCAGTTTGTTGTTGTGTGCATCCTCCCTGGTGAACTTGATGTTCTTGTCCATGGCGTTAATATGCCTGGTGAAGCCTTCTACTTCCTGCGTGAGAAATTTGACCCATGTGTCGTCCACATACCTGAACCAGTGACTTGGCGTTGTTCCATTGTAGGAGTTCAATACTCTGGTTTCCACTTCCTCCATGTAGATGGTGGAGAGATGTTTTGCAATGTTTTGGCAGTTAAGGAAGCTATCTATGTCAAAATGGAAAAACCTTCATTAAATAGAAGAGGAGGCCTCAGGTTTAAACTTTCCAGCACCTACAATACAGCTTTGAACCAAATTCCAAAAGAGTTTCAGTCTAGGTCACACCCTCCTGCATCTAATCAACACGACGACTCCCACACAATAGAGGCTAACGATGCCAATGACTCATCAGGGGGTAGGGAGGAGAGGTATTCACAGGCAGTTTCTGCTCGTTTAGCAACAACAGACAGCTACAGCTTATAAGATCGACCCTCCCATATTCCAGAATTGACAAAGCTCCTCGGATGAGAAGCGAAACGTCTTCAAGAAATCAAAGAAGTCCAGTTGCCTTTATTTGAACCCAATTTGGATATTCATTGAGTGGCCCTTACACCCGTAGAGTGTATTGTTTGGGTCAAGTGCCATGCAAGTTGGGATACAGGCAAGGTTGGGGTTGGAATAGTTCTGTAAAGTAAAGATGCTCCTTCTCCACATCAAACAAAGTCACTTGAGGCTGTTCAGGCACTATATCAGGATGTCCCCTGGGTGGCTCCCTTGCATGGTTTCACGGGCAGGTTCCACTGGAAAGAGACCCAGAGTAAGACCCAAAACCTGTTGGCGGGACCATGCTTCCTGTCTGGCCTGGGAACGCCTTGGGAAACCCCGGAATGAGCTGGAGGATGTTGCTGAGCAGAGTGATGTGTGAGCAGTAGACAAAACATTAGTGGATGATGTATGGGTTTGAACAGGTTCAGAGTTCAAACATGAACTGTGAGCTAACAGGTCTTTCTGCCACATGTTAAACAAAACAGCATCCGCCCCAAGCCAATTTGAAACCATCTTATACTTCATAAAGTTCTTTAGAGAGGGAGTCACTGCTTCATGATTCTGTCTCTGCAGCTCTACCTGACGATCTCCCAGCTCTCTTCCTCAAGTGTGATCCTGAGACACTGACTGCCCTCAACCTCCTGGTAGGTCTACTCTCACTAGCCCAGTGACAGCGGAACATTTTACACCCCCATCACAGGAAAATAATTTCTTTATCGTTTCTCTCTAGATGGGCCATGCAAAAGAGCAGGGTGATTTCCAACCTCCAGAGTTCCTGCCACCCCCCCTGCAGGAGGAAGGAGAGCTCCACTGGGTGATCGAGTTTGTCTGTTCAATCAGGAAATTAAGGGAAGTGCAGAAGGAGTGGAACTACTCATATCGCTTACCAGAGCAGCTGCCGTCTCATTTGCACACCACTGTGAAAGGACTCAGTCATCTCAAAGGTGTGATACACTCTGAAGAGCATCCCTAACTTGTTTTCCAAAGCTTCTGTATAGCAGCCATGTCTCTGAGTCTAGATCCACTTCAGCTATACTGGAACAAGTTCCTAGGGTGAAACAGTTTATAACCACAGCAAATAGAAACACGGTAACAACCCTGCTTCTTCCAATAACGTTCTCGTTATTCTCTGCTGCTGTGGGCACCTTTTGGTGCTGATCAGTGACGTTACTCACTACTGAGTGTTGTGATTTGAGGAAAGATCACCAGGGCGCCACACCATCTTCTCCTGCTTTCTGCCGGTTGAAGCGTGTTTTTCCCAGTCAGAGAAGCACTCTGCCATCTAGTGGTAATTTCTTACAACCATTTGCCTACGTTTTCATAGCTCATAAACACATTTATGTCTAAATAAACAATTTTAGATTATTAAAAAGTAAATTTAGGTTAATATTTTCTAACTACAGGATCATGAGATATTCTATTTTTCCACAGAAAAACATGTTTGCCCCTTCAACACAAGTTTAGACTAACTCCAAAGAAAATTCAGATGCACCATATACGCACAAATCAGTCAGGTGTGAAAAGAGTCTCAAAAGGGTTTTTGTATTTGTAAACTGATCTGTGTGTAATGTAGTTTTGTCCGTGTGTACCAGTTGATTTGTGTGTTTGTATTTAATGATTTGTATGTGTAGGAGCTGAAGTTACACACAAAAATGTAAACACAAGTTACAAATCAAGAGTTACACATGCATAGATCTATACACACACATAGATATAGATGCGCACACACAAATCTTTAGTTATGCACACACAAATCTAGATACACACACAAATCTAGATACACACACACAAATCTAGATACACACACACACAAATCTATTGAGACATTTTTCTCCCCATAGGAAGCCCTCTACACACCCAGGGGGATCCCGAAAAAACATCCTGTTTCTACCTATATTACATTATTTATATGGACTCTCTCGCGTTCATTATAATTTGTGCATCACATTTTTTTCTGGTTAAAGTCACCCTTTAGAAAGCCTCCGCATCTCCGCAGCTGCATATTTTTCATGATTGCATAGTAACACTTCTGGCGGATTCTACTTTGGGTTGGCGGACTGGGAATCAAAACTAAAATATTTGAACGATTCCGGGAAAAACTAATTGTTAGTCCCGGTTCCAATCGATGCTCGATTCTCAATGCCCAACCCTAATTATATATATATAAATATATATATATATATATATATATATATATATATATATATATATATATATATATATATATATATATATATATATATATATATATTCACTGCTCACAAAAATTAAAGGAACACTTTTTTATTGGGCCTGGCATGAAATCAATTAAACCTTTCTGATAATTTTCTGGTTGATTAAGCAGCTGAGGGCATTGTTCATCACTTTCAGCTGTATTGGTGTTCATGGACTTAAAGGCAGGGTCCGTAAGTTGATGTTATCAGAGCAAGGAGGGGGAGATTTTAAAATTCAAAAGGCTGTTACTCTATCCCCGGCCTTCCTGAACGAGCCAAAAGCCACGCCTCCTAACGTGCACATGCAGGGAAAGCCGAGTCAAGAGAGAGAACATCGGAAATGCAGCGCTATTGGTCAACGTGGTAGGCTTGCAGAAATGATTAGTTTTGCTGTAAAGCCAGGGGAGGGACTTAGGAGAAAAATAAAATATGAAAGATGACTTACTTTTTCTCATAGAACAGGGTCAGATGATCACATTTAAGTATTTTTAAAGTTATTTTAACAATTCCAACTTACATACCCTGCCTTTAACGACAGGTGCACTAAAGTGGCAACAATTACAAAACCCTCAAAACAGGACTGGTTTAACATGTGGAGGTCATTTCAAGTTTCTCCCTCTTGATCTTTTTTGGCTGGTTTTCCTCTCGTGCTAGTTTTGGCTTGAGTAATTATCTCTACTGGCAGCATGAGGCGATTCCTTAACCCTACAGAAGTTGCACAGGTTGTCCAACTTCTCCAGGATGGCACATCCACACGTGCTGCAGCAAGAAGGTTTAATGTGTCTCCCAGCACAATCTCCAGAACATGGAGGAGATTTCAGGAGACTGGCGGTTATTCTCGGAGAGCTGGACAGGGCCGTAGAAGGTCCACAACCCATCAGCAGGACCGATACCTGCTCCTTTGTGCAAGGCGGAACAGGCTGAGCACTGCTCGTGCCCTACAGAATGACCTCCAGAGGGCCACTGGTGTGAATGTCTCTACCCAAACAATCAGGAACAGACTTCATGAAGATGGCCTGAGGGCCCGACGTCCTGTAGTGGGCCCTGTGCTCACTGCCCAGCACCGTAGAGCTCCACTGGCATTTGCTCAAGAACACCAGAATTGGCAAGTCCGCCACTGGCGCCCTGTACTTTTTACAGACGAGAGCAGGTTCACCCTGAGCACCTGTGATAGACGTGAAAGAGTCTGGAGAAGACAAGGAGAACGTTATGCTGCCTGCAACGTCGCTCAACATGACAGGTTTGGTGGTGGGTCAGTGATGGTCGGGGGAGGCAAATCCATGGAGGGACGCACAGACCTCTACTGCCTAGGAAATGGTGCTCTGACTGCCATAGGGTATGGAGATGAAATCCTTGAACCCTTTGTCAGACCCTACGCTGATGCAGTAGGTCCTGGTTTTCTCCTAATGCCCGGCCTCATGTGGCAAGAGTATGCAGGCAGTACCTGGAGGATGAAGGAATTGAAACAATTGAATGGCCTTCACGATCCCCTGACTTAAACCCAATAGAACATCTGTGGGACATTATGTTTGGGTCAATTAGGCGGCGCCAGGTTGCTCCTCAGACTGTACAAGAGCTCAGGGATGCCCTCACACAGATCTGGGAGGAAATGCCACAAGACACCATCCGTTGTCTCATTAGGAGCATGCCCCGACGTTGTCAAGCATGCACACAAGCTTGTGGGGGCCACACAAGATACTGAAAAGCATTTTGAGTTGCAGAAATTAAGTTTTTGAAATAATGGACTAGCCTGCCACATCTTCATTTCACTCTGATTTTAGGGTGTCTACACAACTGAGCCCTTTGTAGGCTGAAAACTTTTATTTCCATTTAAAGACTTGGCATCCTTTTGTTCCTAAGACATTGCCCTGTCGTTATTTGTATAGATATCCAACTTCATATTGAGATCTGATGTGTCTAATGCAGGGGTGCCCAATCCTGGTCCTGGAGGGCCAGTATCCAGCACATTTTAGTGGTTTCTCTGCTTCAACACATTTGATTCAGTGGTTGAATCACCTGTGCAGCAGCTCACCTAAGCTCTGCAGAAGCCTGTTAATCACCTGCTGATTGAAATCAGGTGTGTTGAAGCAGAGTTTAAACTAAAACCTGCTGGATACCGGCCCTCCAGGACCAGGATTGGGCACCCCTGGTCTAATGTGTTTCTTTAAAGTGTTCCTTTAATTTTTGTGAGCAGTCTATCTATCTATCTATCTATCTATCTATCTATCTATCTATCTATCTATCTATCTATCTATCTATCTATCTATCTATCTATCTATCTATCTCTCTATATATATATATATATATATATATATATATATATATATATATATATATATATATATATATATATATATATATATATATATATGGCCCAACCAACTCGATACCTAAATTACTTCATAGGTTGGAAATTTTTGGAAAATTGTCAGTATATAAAATGAACTGCTCTAAAAGTATTCTCTTTCCAGTTAACAATATAGAGGAGGACTTTTCAATTTTTCCTTTTAAATTGGAATTAAATATTTTCCAATACTTAGGGATAAGTGTTTCTTGGACAATGGCAGATCTATATAGTAAAAAGTTTGTTCCACTACTAGAACAGACGTCTCAAGATTTTACAACATGGGCACTGGCTATTTCATTGACAGGTCGCATAAATGTAGTCAAGATGCCAGTTTTACTCAGGTTTTTGTATGTTTTTCAAATGATTCCTATTTTTATAACAAAATCAGTTTTCAAGAACTTGGATAAACTAATAGCTGCATTCATCTGGAACAATACAAACCCCAGAATAAGGAGAACATATCTGAAGATGCCCAAATCAGCAGGGGGCCTTGGTCTACCAAATGAAAAGGACGAGGGGGAGTTGTGGGTGCAAATGGAATTGCTATCTAATCCAATGCCTGTGATGACTTCTTCACTGCCGTGGAGCTATAAAAAACGATTACAAACCCAGTAGTGAAAATCTTGCTTAAGGTATGGCATGAGTTCAGGAATCATTTTCCCCTCAAACAAACCAGTTGATATCTACCAGTCGCCAACAATCCTATGTTTTTACCATCTACACTGGATAAGGCATTTCAACATTGGCATGGGAATGGTTTAAAGTTTTATGATGACCTATTCACTAAAAGAAAGCTAGAAATCCCTTATCAGAGGAAAATAGGAAAAGAAAAGAAGAACGTCGTAGAGCAAGAGCAAAGACCAGAGTTATTATTGGGCCGTCTTTTCCTCGCTGGAGAGCTCTTTTAGAAAGAACGGCATGAACTAAGGACTCTGACCTAGCCGTGCTGCTAATGGCTTGGTAAGTAATAAATTATTTCACCAGGGTTATTGTGTTTGGTCGGGCATAAAGTTGTTATACAGTCCTGATAAAACTATTTATTCAATGTGTGGAGGTGGAAAAGTTTGTTTTTGTTGTTTTGCCTGACATTAGGAATGTAAACATGCCTCTTATGCCCCAGAGAGAGATTTAATGTTACGACAGTGACGTTACGCAGCAAGCCTCTAGAGGGCGACAGAGACCATATAACTGCAAAGTTGCGGAATGCTGCTTTAAAGAGCCGGCATAATTACGTGGGGAGTGCAGCGATGGCAGTGCTCTATATAAAGCCGAACAGAGGGCTGCTGGTTACACACCGACTTCACTATTCCAAGGAAAGTTTGGCAAAAATGTTTCCTAATGTATCCTGCTTGCCCCAGGTGTGGTCATAGCACAGCTACAGTGGGTCACATGCTTTGGACTTGCACACAACTTGACTATTATTGGGGGTGTATCTTTGACGTATTGTCTCGGATTTGTAGCTTCAACTTACAAGGTGACAAGTTTTCAGGCAGACGCTGTTGCATTTGCATCACTACTAGCCTGCAGGCTTATACATTTTCACTAGAAATCAGATAAAGCTCCGACTTTTTCCCAATGGCTGAAGGAACTGCTTTCGCTTCTGCATTTAGAAAAACTCAGATACAAATCGACGAGATCACAATAAAGATTGTCTGCTACCTGGAATCCTCTTCAGGACTTTGTAAAAAAAATCCCTTTTAACATTTGACATTATGGATGACTGTATGCTGATACAATACTTTGATTGTGAATCACTATGTCTATCGTTTTTTTTTTTTTTTTTGTTAGAGCAGGTGTGGGGTTGTTCCTTTCTTTTCTTCTTGTTAATCTGGTTAAATGTTTATACTTTGTGGAAATGTATAAATAACGTTTGGAAAAAAAGTTTCTTCTCTTTTTTCATCATAGACTATCAGGTAGCTTAATACTAGACTTGAGATGTTTTAATGATTCTAAAAGATGTTTTTGTAACCAGCTAATCCACAAGTTACCCTCCCGGTTGCTAGTCAGCCTCTGCTCTGGACTCCTGCAGCTGAACATAAATGATATTTGTCAATAGCAGCTGACCTCACGCAGCACAGATAAAATGCAGTTTATTTACTTTCTTGCCATTTTAAAGACACTGTGTCATTCTATTGTGCTTTTCCAAGGTTTATGTTTTATGGAAGATAATCTGAAGCCTCTGGCAGATCTTCCAGAATCAACTCGCTGTGACCTGATGGAAACACTGGTTCAGATTGTGAAGGACAAAGATGTCGTGAGGCTGCTGAAGGACACGGTGAGAGACAGCAACATTTAATCAGATGAAGATCCCAGATTTGACCTTTTAACCGCCTCATCTCTTCTTCCCTCAGCTGGTAAACACATTCCGTGGAATAAATGACAGGACGGATTCTGAGCTTGTGAACTCCTTCATGGATGCTGTGGAATCTCCTGATGTGGCAAATGCTGCTTATGAGCTGGTTATTGCTTTGAATTGTAAGAACCAACTTTCATGATAAGCAGTGTTGAATGGTGTTGAACCACCACCCTTACATGGTGGAGGGTTTGTGTACCTCTACAGTTCTGAGGGCTATGATGTCCAGAGCTTTAGCTCCTGGTCTCCTGTGGTCAGTTATCCACAGGGGAGAGTGATCCAGTGAGTGACCCCTACTCCTTTAGAGTAGATGGTCTGGGTCAAGTGCCATGCCAATTGGGTGGCAGGTGAGAATGGGGTTGGAGTAGGTCCATAGTCTGGTGGGAACTCAAAGTAAAGCTGCTGCTTCTCCACATCAAACACAGTCACTTAAGGCTGTTCAGGCACCAAATCAGGAGCTGGGCAGCTCCATTACTGGGTTTAATGGGCAGGTTCCACTGGAAGGAGACCCAGAGGAAGACCCAAAACCTGTTGGAGGGACCATGTATCCCATCAGGCCTGGGAATGCCTTGGAAACCTCCTGCATGACCTGAAGATGTCGCTGAGGAGAGTGATGGGGGTGGGGGTGGATAGTGTTTTGCCTCCTTCCGTTGTCTGTGAGAGTGTGTGAACGCTTTTGTGTGTGTGTGTATGTGGGGGGGGGGGGTTTCTAGGACTGTGGAAGGTGCTATATCAAATACAGGCCATTTACCATTTAAATCCTAATTCAGCCCACAGACACCTGCTGGTGTAATTAATATTTTTTATTTATTTATTTATATATATATTTATCAACAAATATAAAATAAACATCCAACATTTTTATTAGAAGGTTTTTTTTTTACCCCTCACTGGGCTGAAACATTACCGTGGTGGAGGGGTTTGAGTGTCCCAATGATCCTAGGAGCTAAGCTGTCTGAGGCTTTATGCCTCTGGTAGGGTCACCCATGGCAAACAGGTCCTAGGTGAGGGATCAGACAAAGTGCAGCCCACAGACCTCTTATGATGATGAACATAAATGGAAACATGTGTGTTTCTCTCTCTCTCTCTCTCTCTCTCTTCTGAAATACGGCACAGGACTATTTGGTCAGTAGAAAAACCTCTCTCTCCCTCTCTCACACACACACTCACACACACACCTTAATCAACATTCTTTTGTTTAACTTTGTGTGGGGAAAAAATGCCAAGAACTTTAGAAAAAATATATTAAATATTCATGTTCTGAGTTTATTGAAAAACTTGTTCTGTAATAGTTCCTTTACTATTGTGATCAAAGACATTGAATCTCAATTCTGAGGCTGATCTGTAAATAGTTTTTAAATAAACAATACATATAGCAACTTGTGATCAAGCCATATCAATTTCAAACTTAAAATAATGTACAGAGTCAAGCCCCACCCACTTCCGGTTAAACCATGCCCGTTTCTGGATTAGGCCCCACCTAATCCAAGTACAGATACAGATAATTTAGATGGTTGAACAGATACAGGTACAGATACAGATAGTGGTGTACTTGCTCATTCCTAGGCGTTTTCTTATTGGACTTCTGTGCTCATCATGGATTCTCCATAACGAACACCATGTTAAAGCATAAAGGTGTCCATATGTGCTCTTGGCGCCAGGATACCTTAGGCTGCAGCTTGATGATCGATTTTGTTGTCGTTTCATCTGATCTGCGGCCGCATGTCTTGGACACTCGGGTGAAGAGAGGGGCGGAGCTGTCAACTGACCACTACCTGGTGGTGAGTTGGCTTCGATGGTGGGGGAAGATGCCGGTCAGATATGGCAGCAGTGGCGCCGTAAAGGGGTGGAAGGTTAGGACGATTTTAAGGGCCCAGAAGAGCAGACCCCTTTTTTCTTTTTCTTATTTCTTTTCTCTTTTTAATACATATGTTAAATGTGGTATGGCCCTCATTTGCTCAATGTGTATTTTGTCTAACTTGACCATATATAATATTTAACAAATAACGTATTTACTGTTTCTGTCACACCCCTCCCATTCACAATGGTTCATTCCACCTGTCTGTCCAAGCTGCTTCCTAGTGTCTCTTTCTATGATTCAGCACAATGATAAATGCAGGCATGTCACATCCAAAGTCAGGGCATCAAAACCGAAAAGAAAAAAGGTGAAACCATGGAGCAAGACGTCCGTACGGGTTCAAGGAGATTCTGGTCCACCATCTGGCGCCTCAAGTGGGGAAAGCAGTGCTCTACCAACACTGTTTACAGTTGTAGGGATCAGAAAGGTCAGGTCTGGCGACCATTGGTCAACAGAACTTCCACCCTCCTGCAAAATCTATAACCAGACAAGAGGTCTCCTCACAGAATAACATTTACCCTGTTCACGCCTCGTTTCCATCCAGACAGCGCACAGCTGCATCAGTAGCCAAAGCTAAAAAGGCTGCAGAGAAGAATAACAACCTTGTTTTGCAGTTCTCTGCTACACAGAAGCCTCCAAGGCAGGGCTGTACGTTAACGTTTTTAGCTTATAGCACTGGTGCTACAAAGGTTGTAGGTTTTGTAGCACAGACCAAAAACTTGTAGCACCGGCATAAAACTTCTGTTATAATCTCTAAAAACCAAAAGTAGTTCTTATAATTACTTAAACACACTGACGAACACTAGTAGTGCATAATGAACACACAATAACAAGCAACCACCAAAGCAAATTCTTGGTAATGTGAGTCACTCACATACTTGGCAGTAAAGCTGATTCTGATTTTGAAATATCTTCAGACGTGTTTATTTGTCAGTGTAAATAAAAAAAATCATTTTAATTTATTAAAATGAGTGTAGATTTGTTCATTACAGAGGTCCGTTCTCCACAACATAGACACTGAAGAGGAGACGCCGCACCGACCACTACTGCCTATGGTGGCCACATTTGCAGGGTCTACTTTTTATAAAGTCTATGGTTAACAGGATGTTTTAGCTAAGGCTTTAGCTCCGTGGAGATCTGGAGCTCTCAAACTGTGAGAGAGTGCCGTTCATAAACCGGTTCATTTTAACGGTCATCAGGCAAAATACGAGCGAGTTCAAATTACGGTCACAAAAAAACAAATGCGCGTTCAATGAACTCATTTAGGCACAACACTGCAGGGTTGTACTTGTAAACCTTTCCCCTCTCAAACGTACCTTGGTTTGGTGCAGGTTGTGTTTTTTTTTCTTCTTGTTGGCACGGTTTGTTTTTCTGTTCTGTTAAAGGTTTAAAATAGGGCTGCAGTTATGGAATATGTTAGTATTCAAATATTCTATTGAATCATTTGTTAATTAATCAAATATTCTATTTGACAACGTTTTAAGTGAAATGAGATTGTGAGCTGCTGCTAAAATAATGTAACGTCCTGGCAGACGAAAAAAATAGTTGGAGACGGCCACTTCCAACTGGTTCCTTCTTTTTTGAGTAACAGGGTTAATCTCAGCCGCCATCACCATCGGTAATCCACAACAACCAACAACAACAGAGCTTACATCCAACAACCCGGAGTTTTTCCACACGCTCCTCCCCCTTCCTCCACCCCCTCACCATCCCTATTACGGTGCATGAGAACACAAAAGCACAACAGAACAATGTATTAATTTGGTGTTGTCTAGTTCCCTCGTCCCCATCTGATTTAAGTTAATTCATATTTTATGGAAAAATTGACCTACATTTCAGTAACATTTAAGGTTTGTATTAATATCACTCATCTTGGTCAAAATAACATCTAAATATCCACAGTTAAACTCTGATCAGTAGAATTTAATGTATTTCATTAACATGGTCAGAAGTAAGCTACTGGAAATGCTAATAACATTTAATTTGTACTGCTAACAATGTAATGGTGGCATGTCTATTATGTATGGGTTGGCAGTAATTCAGTTTAGATTATGTTCACAGATAGAAGCGTTTGTGAATTACATACTACAATGGCTTGCCATAGCCCTGGAGCAGTGTTGCGCAGACTCGTAGCAACAACGTGACTCCCGGTAGCTGCGGCTCTGCTCCATACCGCTGCAGACAGCTAAGAATAAACAGGATGGTGGGGACTTTTCTTCAGCTTGTAAAGTTTGGTCATTGTTAGTTTTACTATCCTCATGTATTTTTGGAAACCCACTTGACCGTGAGCGTGCTAACCGGCTAGCTTTAGCGTTAGTCAATCTGCCATGTTTGATCCCAAACTTTGGACCGTTTCTGCCTTTGTGTCTTTGCTGGTTCCTCTATTTTCCTCCACAGCGCCTAGATTACCACACAGTACACCAGTAAAAAGCACATTCCTTACACAAAAACATATAACTTACATTTGTTCAATAAAGTTCTGGGGAAAAATGTAACTTGAAAAGACGTAGCAGGAGTGCTACATCTAAAAATAGTTTATTGCACAGAGCGTTTTTTTCATCGCACGTGCGACATATATCTCGCACTGTACAGCCCTGCAAGGACACTTCCAGCAAATCTATCAAATTGAATTTCCAGACAAAGATAGTCGGAATCAGTGTTCGTCCCTTAGGACTCAAAAGCTGAATTTTAGCGGATTGCTACCACGTCATTTCCGTAACTAAGCTAATGAGTTAATCAGAGCAAGGAAGGTCCCTGCAACGGAACCTGAAAACGGGCACATACCGGGAGGTTGACATAACGGCGTGCTAAAGACCAGGGCTGAAATTCTTTTTCAAGCCATACCGTCTGCTGCCGAGGGATTTGGTAAAGTCCAAATCATAGCAACTGCGTTAGCTTTCCTAGCATTAGCCTAGCAGTTAGCTTCGGAGATAAACGCCTCTGAACACAAGGTTCAGAGCAGCTTTATCTGCCTGTGTTCCCCAAGTGAGACTGCGTGTTTGTTTAAAACTCCTTCGGGAACCAGTTAAACGGTGGAAAATCATCAGTTTAGGAGTTTTTGTGACAAAATAAGCTCCGTGGTTTGGCGTTCACTGCCATCTTACTTTAGGGTAACAAGAAACAGTGACATCACTTACTTCTGCTGAAAATAAGCCCTCACCAGCCTACACCGCTAGCACCCTCTCTGGCATGCTTAGGTATAGTGAAAGCTGCATTGGTTGTTGAAAGTCAGAGAAATTCAGTTAAACAGCGTTTTAATGCTCCGGACGGAATAAATGCGCTACTTATAATATTTTCTCCCCTCTGTGCCATCACGGTTTGAGGCCGTGTGCCATCTGTTTGCAGGATGTCTGCAGACTACATTAAATTGTTAATGGAGGCTCTCACTGAAGTGAAAATTGAGTTGTCCAGCCTGAGAGAAATGAAAAGTAAGCTGTCCAGTCTAAGACAGGTTGTTCAGTCCCAGGAATCATCCTCCACTATGCTCACATTAGCATTAGTTGACGGTTTGCTGCTGACCTCGACTCGGGACGTTGTGGATCGTTGGGCAAAATACTTTGAAGACCTACTCAAACCCACCGGCATGTCTTCCAGTGAGGAAGCAGAGTTCGGGAACTTTAGGTTGGGCTCTCCAATCTCTGGGGCTGAGGTCACTGAGGTGGTCAAAAAGCTCCTCGGTGGCGAGGCCCCAGGAGTGGATGAAATCCGCCCGGAGTTTCTTAAAGCTCTGGATGTTGTAGGACTGTGTTGGCTGATGCGGCTCTGCAATATTGCATGGACATTGGGGGCAGTTCCAATGGACTGGCAGACTAGGGTGGTGGTTCCCCTATTTAAAAAGGGGGACCACAGGGTGTGTTTCAACTATATGGGATCACACTCCTGAGTCTCCCTGGTAAAGTAATTTCAGGGGTTCTAGAGAGGAGGGTCCGTCGGATTGTCGAACATCAGATACAAGAGGAGCAATGTGGTTGTAATCCTGGCCGTGGAACACTGGACCAGCTCTATACCCTTAGGGGGGTCCTGGAGGGTGTGTGGGAGTTCGCCCAACCAATCTACATGTGTTTTGTGAATTTGGAGAAGGCGTTTGACCGTGTGTGAGGTACTCTGGGAGTATGGGGTACCAGGCCCCTTGATACGGGCTGTTAGGTCCCTGTATGACCAGTGTCAGAGCTTGGTCTGCCGGGCTCGTTTCCGGTGAGAGTTGGACTCCGCCAAGGCTGCCCTTTGTCACCGATTCTGTTCATAACTTTTATGGACAGGAGTTCTAGGCACAGTCAAGGTGGTGAGGGGATCCGTTTTGGTGGCCTAAGGATCAGCTCTCTGCTTTTTGCAGATGATGTGGTCCTGTTGGCTTCGTCAGACCGTGATCTCCAGCTTTTGCTGGAGCAGTTCGCAGCCGAGTGTGAACAGCTGGAATGAGAATCAGCTCCTCTAAATCCGAGACCATGGTCTTGAGTCGGAAAAGGGTAGAATGCCTTCTCCAGGTCAGGGACGAGGTCGTGCCCCAAGTGGAGGAGTTTAAGTATCTCGGGGTCTTGTTCACGAGTGAGGGAAGGGTGGAGCATGAGATCGATAGGAGGACTGGTGCTGCGTCTGCAGAGATTTGGGCGTTGAACCGGTCTGTCGTGGTGAAGAGAGAGCTGAGCCAGAAGGCTGGGATGGATTCAAATTCCCGGCCTGAATTGCTGTCCCAGTCAGCCCCTGCTTCATAAAGTTCTTTAGAGAGGGAGTCATTGATTCTTGATTCTGTGTCTCTGCAGATGTACCTGATCACCTTCCAGCTCTCTTCCTCAAGTGTGATCCTGAGACACTGGCCATCCTCAACCTCCTGGTAGGTCTACACTCTCCAGCCCAGCAGCCGTGGAACATTTTACACCACCCATCAGAGGAAAATAATTATTTTATTGTTTCTCTAGATGGATGGTGTGATAGAGAAGAGTGAGTTCCAACCTCAGTCCCTGCCGGAGGAAGGAGAGCTCCACTGGGTGATCGAGTTCGTCTGTTCAGTCAGAAAATTAAAGGAAGTGAAGGGTAATTGGGACTACTCATTGCACTCCCCAGAGGATCTGCTGGAGTACTTGTACATTAGTGTGAAAGGACTCAGACTGCTCAAAGGTGTGATCCAGTCTGAAGAGCATCCCTAACTTGTTTTCCAAAGCTCCTGTATAGCAGCTGTGTCTCTGAGTCTAGATCCACTTCAGCTATACTGGAACAAGTTGCAGGGTGAAACAGAAAGTGTCCAAAGATTTGATTCTGTTCTGCTCTTACAGTGGGATGCGAAGGTTTGGGCAGCCTTGTTAATCAGGATTTTCTTGTATAAATCGTTGGTTGTTTTGATAAAACATTCCAGTTAAATATATCATATAGGAGACACACACAGTGATATTTGAGAAGTGAAACCAAGTTTATAGGATATACAGAAAGTGTGCAAGAATTGTTTAAATTAAATTAGGCAGGTGCATAAATTTGGGCACCACAAAAAGAAATGAACTCAATATTTAGTAGATCCTCTTTTTGCAGAAATAACAGCCTCTAAACACTTCCTATAGCTTCCAATGAGAGTCTGGATTCTGGTTGAATGTACTTTGGACCATTCTTCTTTACAAAACTTCTCTAGTTCATTCAGGTGTGATGGCTTCTGAGCATAGACAGCTCTCTTTTATGCCCGGATCACACTGCGATTTTCGGCCGTCTAAGCCAAATCTCTTGTCGGGAGCAGAATCGTGTCAAAAAACAGTGAAGTGAGGGTGATTTGCATACCTGTGGACGTCTAGTGTGACCGGCTCTGCGACAGCTTTTTGAGCCGTTTCACGACCAAAAACAGCCTCGACAGTCTACAAGCACTGCTTGAAAACCTACGACTCCCGTCTGCAGTTGACCAATGAAAACACACCTTTGGGACGCAGCAGAAGCAAGACTCCGCCTCTCTGAGTTTCCGTTTTAAATTTTGTTTAAAATGCGAATTCTACACACCAGTTTTATTTGTTTAATTTTTGTTAGTAGCCCAAATAAAACTTAAAAGCCCAAACTTTCGCGTCCCACTGTAGTTTTAGAGGGAGGTTATTCTTTCATTTAGTCTGTCGGTGGTAAAATTTGATGGATTTTAGTCGGTTTGTTGTTTCAGATTTTTAACATTTTCTTTCTAGACGGGAAATCTGTCTCAATCACACCTGGGTGTAGCACGGGCTTTTTTCATATCAGTACTTTGTTGAATTTCCAGTTTTTATTTCTTCATAGAATCATGTCAGTTTGATGCATAGACGGTTATTTAAATCCCGTAAACCAAAAACTGACCTGTTCATCAAGTAAAAATAAAGTTGACCCAGGAGAGAAGTCATCCATCCTCTGAGGTCCACCTACTGGATGTTTCTGCCCATCACAGCAGCACTGATCCTCTGCAGGCTCACCAACAGGGCAGTATTATTCCTCAGCAGGACCAAAGATTTATCAGGTGTCTCCTGTTTCTCCACAGAGTTCAATAAAACGTTACTGAAATTTAGTAGATATTTAACACAGCTACAACTGTTAAACGTCTAAAACACACACAGTCATAATAAATGAGAACATCTGATCAGGCTCGTTTTTGAAATCACAACCTTTAAACATTTTCATTAAGTCACATTTGTTTGATGTCTGATGTAATATTCTAATCTTTTCATTGGCTGGGAGCTGAAAATCATAATTAAAAGAAATAAAGGCTTGGAAACCTCGGTGTATTTAATTCATCTATATAATGTGTTTCACTGAGTGATGGAGTTACTGGGATGAATGAACTTTTCTATATTTTCATTTATTGAATGGGTCTGAATCTCAATAACTGACCCCACAGGAAGCTTATAAATGTTCTTAGTGCAAGACAGAGGAACTAGCTGCATTAGGCTGTGAGAGACAGTCAGATCAAACAAGCAGACCAGACAGAGGGACACAGCAGATGAAGCACCTCACTACCACTAACACTGAGCTAACTGATGCTGCGTATGTCTCCTGCCACCTCAGCAGCGAGAACACAGTCAGTGGGTTTACATGAAGTAAGAGAAAATCCATTTATTGTCTTTCAGTGACTTCTGACTTTTGAAATGTGTACACCCCTTAGTCCGGCTGAAGTCAAACCAAACCGTCTGACTATTAATTGAGCTCACACAGAGAGATAACAGAAAGTTGAGTTTCTCAGCATGTAAACAATTTCCCAGGTAAGTACACTAAGAAAAATTACCCCCTTTCTACATAATAAAATTAAGGCAACAGATTACAATTAATATTATTAATTAGATTCAACTAGTTAAGGATTTGAGTTAAACTTAATTAATTTTAACATTTTAAAGTTACCTATTTAAGTTCATTTAAATAGAGAACAAAAATAAATTAAGTAGAATTTACTCAAAAATATTAAGTTGATTTTAAAAAAAAGAAATCAAAATGTATAGAAGTTACTCATAAAAATTAATTTAACTTTTCATAAATATATGTTATTTTTACTCAATAGAATTAGGGCAACAGATTACAACAAATATTATTAATTAGATTCTACAGTGTTTTGAATTTAGTTAAATTTAATTAAATTTGACCCTTTAATGTTATTAGTCTAAATTAAGTACATTCCAGTGGCGTGTCCAGGTCTTTTAAAATGGGGTGGCCTAGGTGGGGCACTTGTTTTTGCAGGGGTGGCACCTATGATTATGCTTGTTTTGTCTTGGTTCATTACCACAACTAACTGGAGCAGAGTGGGATTGGGACTCTAAATACTATTTCGGTCAATATGAAAAAAATATAAAGAATAATATTACTAATAATGGAATGTTCTGTAGGCCCGGGGCTTGAAACCAACATTAAAGGTGGATGCTGCCACCTACAGTTTTGGGGGTTATAACCCCACACTGCAAAAACAGATTTTTAAGGAAGTGAAAAGACATGTTTAGACATCTTATTTTTAGTCTAAAAAATTATAGCAAAGAATCTAGCAAAAATCATCTAAATTTTGATTTATTTGCTAGTTTTAAGAATTTTAGCCAAGCAAATTTTTCTTACCCCATTGGTAGATTTTATCAAAACAAGAAAATTTGCATCACATTCAAGAATATTTACCTTACTTTAAGTAATGCTATTTTGCTAGAGAATAATTATTTATCTTATTAGACTAAAAATAAAACAAAATGTCTAAAAATTAGATTTTTTTTTTTTTACTTTCTTTGAAATCAGTTGTTTCAGTGCAAGCCTTTTGTGGACAATATAAAGTAAATTTCAATGAAACTCAGAGGGGTGGCACCTGGGGTGGCCAATCAAATGTGCCACCCCAGGCCACTCCCTGGACACGCCCCTGGTACATTCCACAAGTCAAAATGAATAAAATGTCACATTATTTTAAATATCAAACCACACATTCAAACAGACCTTAATACCTGATATAAAGTACAATCTAACACATTTCTTACACTGAGTTTCAACTTCTATAATTGAAGCATACAAAAGAAGCTTTCACAACCATTAAACAGTAATTTACGTACCAACTAATCATACTTAAACATTTTGAAATGGGAAAGCCAATCCCGATTCTACAGTTCTGTGTGCCAACACCACATACGTGCCACATTGACAATGTTCTTAAATGCACTATATGCTATATTTGTATAGCGCCTTCTTAGGGTTCTACAACCCCCCAAGGCGCTTCACAACACAATCAGTCATCCACCCATTCACACACACATTCACAAGCTGGTGGGGATGAGCTACAACGTGGCTACAGCTGCCCTGGGGCGCACTGACAGAGGCGAGGCTGCCGAGCCCACCACCAGCAGGCTAGGCGGGTTAAGTGTCTTGCCCAAGGACACACAGCAGCATTCTCTGGCCGGAGCCGGGATCGAACCTGCAACCTTCCGATTACTGGACAACCCGCTCTACCTCCTGAGCTACTGCTGCCCCAAAACAGATTCCACAATACATGCACGGACTGATTTATGAACACAGAAAAACTCCAAACATGGATTTTATTTATTGGAGCAGTGCAAATGTTCCATGGAAGAGAAATGTTGAATTTTCCTACTTTTTGTTTCATTTATATCTTTTGTTTGGTAGAGTGACGTATAAACAGCCCTATTGAACATGGTCATGTTAAAAAGATGCCTCATCTTTGTTTCCCTGAGCTGCCCTGCACCACTGTTTGATTTTATTTAAATAAAATGTTTTTTTTCTGAACATAACTTCCTTTCTTTCTTATATGAGAAATGGAAAGAATCATTTGTTCGCAGCCAGAGGCAGCTTGATCTATTTTCACTTATTTTTAAAATAATAATAAATATTCAATAAAACCGTTAAATATCCATTCTTTTTTCATTAATATTTATCCCACACAAGCTGACCAGAGTTCCCCAGTAACATATAAACAACACAATTCAACGATTTCACTTGAATTAACATTCCACCTGCTGCCGCCCGAGCGCACATTCTGCTCCGCGTGAACTGGTCACCTGCCTGTGTGCAAATGTCACGTGAGGAGCGCTGAAGAGAAGCGCTGACAGAGGGATTCAGAGGTCTGTCTGGACATCCTGTCAAGTTCTGGAATTAAAAATACAAGAACTTTCTGTCTTTTATTTGTGTCTGACGCTCCGCTGCTGCGCTCCATCACCCGTGCTTCTGCGACTTTACCTCACTGGCGCAGCAGCGAGCGCAGCGCACTCTGCTATGTTTCACAGATCTCTTTGATCTGCTTAAATCGTGAAAAATGAAGCCAGGCAGCAGTTTTTCTGGAGGATTGAGAGGAGATGCAGCTAAAATACAGACAGGACAGGAAAATGGTTGCATAAAAAAATAAAACAAAGTGCTTGAAAAGGAAAGATAGATTTATCCACTACACGTTTGTAACTTTATAAAGCAATAACTTATAAGCATGTAATATTTATTTATTTGATACAATTCTAGTCACCTTCAAAACTCAGTCCCACACCCAGGGCCGTTTCTAGGCATTTTGGGGGCCAATTCAAAGTAGCACCGGGAGGAGACCCAAAGGAAGACCCAGGACACGCTGGAGAGATTATGTCTCTAGGCTGGCCTGGGAACGCCTTGGGATTCCCCCGGAGGAGCTGGCCCAAGTGGCTGGGGAGAGGGAGGTCTGGGCTTCCCTCCTTAAGCTGCTGCCCCCGCGACCCGACTCCGGATAAGCGGGAGAAAATGGATGGATGGATGGATAATTGCTCTAGGGTCTGTAAAAATCCCTCTCACAGCAGGTTTTTTTTTTTGACAGTTTCAGTACCTTCCAGAATGAGTCGTTTCAGGGCTCTGTCACTTGAAGAAAACAAGCTGTTGCTAGTCACGCCCACCTATACCCCACACAGGCTTAAGTGTGTAGCTCTGACATCCCAGAGAGGCTCACCCCTCAATCATTCCAAGTAATAAACGGATGCAATTCGGAATCTGTACAGCTTCCGAAGGGATCATCATTTACACCAACTGTGGATTGTGTGCAGAACGTCTCTGGAAATTATCTCACATGAGAAAATACAAATGATTAGGAATTTGACACATTAAAAGGTATAATTATTAAAGTAATGTGATTGTGAACTATCACACACTGTGAACTGATATCCCTGTCATTAATAATAACAAAAAAGCTGGAAAAACAATGCAACACAGGTTTTATTTTGGAACACACCAGATTCACGTCGCTGGCACACGTTTCACTTCCTGTCTGGCTCATGTAGCATCATTAAGCTCATAAAAATCTGCATGCGGTATCCAGAAAAATAGACTAAGTGTGAAAATCTGGAGCTCTGCATCTGAATCTGCAACGCAGCTGGTGTAAATGCTCTGACTGGACTCAATGTACAGAAAACGGACCACATCTGTTCTGCACTCAGCGTAAAAGAGGGGTCAGAATAGAGCCGATGCTGCTGGAGAAACAGCAGCTCTTCCTGTGAAAAGTTGGAACTCGTGAGGGGGTTCTAGGCTAATTTCTCCATTTGACACGTCACAAACAGGAACTTTTTAAAACGGCTTGTTTTTAGGCATGTTAGTCTTAAACCCAAACACAGACAGACGTTTTTTTCTCATGTTTGGAGTGTTTATAGACAGTAGAGAACCACATGGTAGCACAAAAAGATGCAAAACCCTTTAATGCGTCTTTGCTAGTGAAAGTATGCCCTTCCTGGAAGGAGTGACAAAGTTTCTCTATCTAAAGAAGGGGTCATTAAAATGGTTTTGTGCTTTATCATCCGAGTAAAGTGGACAGTAAGCAACAGCAATGAACAATTGAAAGGATCATCAGTCCACCAGTGTCCTTCCTGTAGGACGTGTATGCCTCCAGGATCAGGAAAGAGGCAGAAGATTTGTGAGCTCCTTTTTGGCAGCATAAGTGCAGGGCTTGCTCATGCTGTACACCCTTTTCCATTTTCCTATCAGGAGTGTAGAAAATGCCATGCATGCTGCATCAAGCCTACCTGGACCAGCCAGGTAGTTATGTTTTTGTTTTATAACTTCTAAAGGGCATTCAACACAATCCATCCAAACATCCTGAGGGACAAGCAGGTAGGGATGGGAATAGATTGCTTCCTGATTTCCTGGATCATGGATAACCTGACCAAGAGACCTCTTGTCAGACTGCCAAAAGGTGTTTCAGGGACTGTGAAGAACAGCACAGACCCCAAAGAGCAATCTTGGCCCCATTTCTATTCACATTGCTCAAAGCAATTCTATTCTGCCTGTAAAAAGAATGAAATGAAGCAGCAGTAAAGGGAATTCATGGAAGATTTCAGGAACGGTCTCCATCTCATCACTACTGAAAAATGTCAGACTCCTATCTCTCTGTCTCTGTTATGGTGCCAGGACACTGGAGTAGTGCAGACCTGCAAATACCTGGACGTCCTGATTAATGAAAACCTTGATTGGTCTCCTCATTTGAAAGGGAAAAGAGTTCAGAGGTGTGTTTATACCTGAAGCTTTTTCACTTGCAAATGAGACGAATGTAATTTGGTTTCAGAAGCATCGTTTCCAAGTTTTCTGATTCTAAAAATTGTCTGTTTTTTTCCTATAAAATTGCACAAAAAATGTTTTGTAAACCATATAACCTGATGGCCCAGTTTGTTAGATAGATAGATAGATAGATAGATAGATAGATAGATAGATAGATAGATAGATAGATAGATAGATAGATAGATAGATAGATAGATAGATAGATAGATAGATAGATAGATAGATAGATAGATAGATGATAGATAGATAGATAGATAGATAGATAGATAGATGATAGATAATAGATAGAAGATAGAAAGAAAGATAGATAGATAGATAGATAGATAGATAGATAGAT
>SSNS01000850.1:102869-136266 GCA_006937985.1 Aphyosemion australe
ATAGATAGATAGATAGATAGATAGATAGATAGATAGATAGATAGATAGATAGATAGATAGATAGATAGATAGATAGATAGATGATAGATAGATAGATAGATAGATAGATAGATAGATGATAGATAGATAGATAGATAGATAGATAGATAGATAGATAGATAGATAGATAGATGATAGATGATAGATAGATAGATAGATAGATAGATAGATAGATAGATAGATAGATAGATAGATAGATAGATAGATAGATAGATAGATAGACATGCAAGGTAAAAATGTCAGTGACACATCAGTGCTAATGATGAGGAGGAAGTTTGATCCTTTTTGCCATTGTTGAAGACCATGGTGAAGGATGAAGGTGAAAGGAGGAAGATGGTGGTCATGCTGAATAGTTGGCTTTCCCTTTGCTGCCTCCCCATTGCAGCCCTAAATGGGACCAGTAACACCTTGTAGCTCCCGTTTAGTGGTCTTATATAAGAATTGCACATATGAGAAGTTCTTCAGTACAGAGACTCCAGGGACCAGAATGTATCAGCAGCTGGCATTGAGGTGAGAGCAGAGAGGAAGTGAAGAGTGAAGAAAGCAGTGGAGGTGATGGAGTCACGCCTCAGGCAGAAGGAGCTGGTGGGGACGATGGCCACTGGGAGAACAGGCTTGTGTTTCTTCCAAAGGTCCAATTAGGGAAGGCCCGAAGGAAAGTTAAGTCAACGGCTAATTCAAGAAGAGGTTCGAGCAGGTGTGGAGGAAGAGCGAGTGAGTGAGGAGGATGTGCTCCAAGAATGAGGTCAGCTGACTACCTGAATATCCTGAATGACCAGGTTATTCCATCAAGCCCCATAGATTGGACCTTTTATCGCTGCTACCCTATGAGAAGTCTGTAATTACGGATTTGGGTGTTAAAATAGATTCTGCTTTACGATTAAATGCACAGGTAAATTCTGTTCGTTCATGTTTTTACCAGTTGAGGCGCTTATCTAAGATTAAGTCGATCCTCACGCAACAGGAATTAAAAACTGTGACCAATGCCTTTGTGTTCTCTAGATTAAATTATTGCAGCTCCCTGTATGCTGGCCTGAGCCAGTCCTACCATTTAAATCTGGATGGAAATAAATGGTAAATGGCCTGTATTTGTATAGCACCTTCTTGGGGTTTTACAACCCCCCAAGGCGCTTCACAACACAATCAGTCATCCATCCATTCACACACTGGTGGAGATGAACTACATCATAGCTACAGCTGCCCTGGGGTGCACTGATGGAGGTGAGGCCTCCGACCACCACCAGCAGTTATAGCGGGTTAAGTTAAGACTGAGCGGGTCGCGAACCGGTGACCTTCCGATTGCAAGGCGACCACTTAACTCCTCTGCCACCATCGTCCACAATCTCTTGTGACATTGCAGAAGCTTATCGAAACAATGCCACAGTGAACATGGACCACACTATACGTTTTTCGGCCATCCTAGGTAAATCTCAGGTGTACCTCTGGTAAAGCACCCTTACATCACATGACAGTGGACTGAAAGTTGGTGTATTTGCTTAATTCATGGGATGTTTGGAAAGTTAACATAGACTGTTAATTCATCAAACAAGTTATAAAGGTTGTTTTGCTGCAAAGCCATGTATCATAAAACATTTCCATACCAGTTCAGTTCCAGGCTTTTGGTCTGAATGCAAACTGAATCTTTGTTGGTGTTTCCAGTAAATAGACAGAAAGTGGGAGTGGACTAGAGGCTGTCCTAGAGAGGATAAATGCTCTGGCCTCTAATAGCTCTCAGTCTCTGTGTAGAGACATTGACTCAAGTTGACATCATGTTGTTGCTCTCTGTGCTGCTGCTGCTGGTCTGTGGGACTCAGGCTGGTTTTTATGGCATTGTGATTAGCTTCAATATCGAAGACCTAAATGGAAATGGATACCAGGTAAGCTATGATACTTGTGAAAGTTTTGTTTCAGCATTTTCAACTTCAATTGTAGTTAAAATCTTTTTTTCCCATTTCAAATCTACAGGTGACCAGAGATGCAAAGGTCAGCTTCGGTTCATGTCAGGAGTTTGACTCAAACTATTGTGGTGGAGACTGTAGTCATGCCGGAAACGTACATGTGATTGAGGAAAGCGTTGGTGAATGGTGTCAGAAAGAAATCTTCTGGACTTGGACTACTACAAGTTTTACTTCAACTTTTACATCGTGAGTCCACTTTAACATTATTAAAAAATCACTAATGTTTCATATTGATAAATACAAGTCTCCCATTCAAAACATTCATTATGTTAACTCACCTTTTTGCAGAAAAATAATCATTTCCTATTCAGCCCTGCTGTCCACCTCCTGGAAATACTTTCAGATTTCTTGCTGGATTTTCAAGATCTGACTCTAACATCTGAAAACTTCACATGAACTTCTGCAGGTGGAGTCTCAAGAGTAACTTGACATCAAACATGAATGGTGTTTCAACATTTACGGCTTTGGTAACGGATGAACTGAGGAAACGTTCTGACATCGGTAAACCAAACTCATCACCACAGACTAAGATCCTCCCAGCCATGAGGTACGTTTGTCTGTTTTTCATCACGTTTTATTTTACTGACAGTGAAATACTAATTTGTTTTGTTCCATCACTATTCCGAAGCAGTTTTCAAACAGTAGCTTTTGTCTCAACTTTAGAATTGACAGGAGTTACATGGATTAGATATTTCTGTAAACATGTTAATTTAACACAAATTCCATATTTGATTCAAATATACATCATAAGAAAATACAACATTAAAACCCAATAAAAGCTACCGGTAATTTATATATTTTTTCTGCTTTTTGCTCTTTTAGAGTTCCTTCAAACTGTCAGACAAATATCTACTTGTTGAACTTTGACCCAGATGGAGACGGCGTTAGATGCAGATATGCAGTTGGATCAGAGTGTGACACCTGCGCACCACCTTCTGTCCTCAGTGTTTCACCAGGAAGTAACACATGTAAAAATGAGTCACGAGTCAGGTAAACATATAGGGCTTTTGAATGCGTCCCTGGCATGGTTCAGACGTTACATCTTAGGCTGAATGCAAATGGAGAGAGCAGATGGTTTACTGTCCACTTCTCTGTCTCTATATGTGGGTGTTCCTCAAGGTTCTATACTTGGTTCAACCTGAATCAAGATTTGTAATAATATTGTTCATGCTGGTTGCAGTTCTCATATCCACCTGTATGCTGATGACACCATCTTGTCCTTTGAAGGGACTATGCCATGCAAAATCCACTTTTTGGAGCTTTTGACCATGTTATTTGCTCTGCTAAATCCTGCTAAGCTATTGCAAAAGGCTGGATGTAGCATTGCATCATCATGCCCTGATCCTCCCCATCCAGGCAACACTAACACACACTCTCAGTGTAGCTAGCAGGGAGTTTAATCTCCACAGTTGTGATTTCTTTCTTATCTAGTCTGCACTTTAAATAATGTCTAGAAAAAATGTGTTTTTGTCTGCAAAAGGAACAGGATCCCGACTCAGTCTTCCTGAAAAAAAGTTCTGCAGAAATGGTTGGATTTTTTGTGAGAATGTATGTATCAAGGTACACAGCAAATTCAGCATGCTCAAATTAACACCGGCAGAGTTTTTGAAGTGTCTATATGTGCAGCGGGGTGAGAAACGTTCAGAGGAACAGTTTGATGGATGGGTTATGATCCAATCATTTACAAGGGGGACTAGTGGGGTACTTGAATAACATTTTAAGCAATATGAGAAAAAAATGTTACAGAAAAACATCTAAGATGGTACACAGCAAATTTAAAAGTGTTAATTTTTGGGTGTTGGTCCAAGTTAACACTAATAATAGTTAATTTAACACTAAAAATGGTTCATTTAACACTAAAAGAGTTACATAGTTGATATGTAACACTGACATCATAGTTAAACCCAAGTGTTAAAAAGGAATGTTTCCTAATCAACTCTGTAGGAGTCATTTTGGACAAAATAACCCCTAAAAAGCTAACTCTGAACTCCCACAGTGGCTATAACACCTGCAGAGTTAATTCGCAGACTCCACCCCTTTATTCTAAACGTTGGACTGGTAGTGACTGATTGGCTGCAGAGAGCTGCAGTGGGCAATGTGCATTGTGGGAGTCATGTTTTTAGGTAATTTGTTCTATTTTGGGGTGTTTATGCATGTTTATTTTTGGTTGGTTGTGTTGTTCTTAGTTACTACTTTGTTCACTGTTGCAAATGTGGTGTTACATGTTGTGTCATGTTGGCACCATAAGTGAGGAGGCTGGTCACAGGAATGGCACTGCTGTGCTGTTCCACTGTCACAATAAAGAAGTGGAGCATGGTTCACACTAAATGCTCAGGACTCTGCTCCTTGTGTTCCTCTCTCACTGGCTGTCCACAGTCATGAGGGGTACAGAGCATGAGTTAGCTGGTGATTTTCAGTGTGGCTGTTACACAACAGCATGCTCAAATTAACACTGTCAGAGTTGATTTCAACACTTTTAAAGCGTCTATATGGGTCCACACCAGTAGGAGTTAATTTAACTCTTTTTGGAGAGTTGGTACTTTAACTCTGATTTAGTGTTTCTCACCCCGCTGCACATACACAACCAATAAGCATCCAGCACTCTTTCATCAAATTCATATATATATATATATATATATATATATATATATATACATAGGTGTTACTGTAAATAATCATTTCCAAGGCATGGGCTCTGTTATTAATAGAGGTTCGTGTCATTGCAGTGATAACACACCACTGTGTTACATTCATTACATTTATCATTTTCTTCATGTCTTCCGCTTCCACCTGGTAAAAAGAAGGTGCCTGTGCTCAGCTTTGCCGCTGTTATTAGCTACTCTTTCAAACGTTTCTCTGCTAACCTTGTCCTTTCCGCATTGCTTTTGTCTGCGGTCTTCTTTGGTAGTGTCCCGGCTACCATCTCATATGATCGCCAGACTCTTTTATCCTTCCAATCGTCCGTGACTGTCCAAGACGCTCCATGGTCTCATCTCCTGCATTGTCCTGTCCTCTTTAAGGAGTTTTTGTACATGTTGTGTTTAGAATCTGGTTTTGTTCTTGTTGGGAAACAACTCTGTTGTTTGCGTGAGAATGAGTGTGTGTGTGTGTGTGTGTGTGTGCGTGTGTGTGTGTGTGTGTGTGTGTGTGTGTGTGCGTGTGCGTGTGCGTGTGCGTGTGCGTGTGCGTGTGTGTGTGTGTGGGAGTTTGGTTCAAACACGAAGTGAGTGGGAGGAGGTTTAGTTCGCAGTTAGTTCTGGGAACTTTGATGTTAACAGATGCTCAGCAGAGCTGTTTGTCTGCTCTTGCATGTCTGTCACAAGCAGGTGTTGTAAAATTTTCTGCAAAACGCTTAGAGGGGATCTTGCACAGGGAGTAATTCTATGTAGAACCACCCTTGGTGTAAATTATCTTCTTCTTTAAACAATAAACGCACAGTGAGAAGAGTTTCACTTTTGGCTTTACCACAGGGGATTAATAACGGAGTCTAGGTGCTGCTAAAACTACCAAGTGTTCTCTTAATCAACTGCTGATTAAAATCAGATGTGTTGAAGCTGGGAAACAACTAAAACATGCTGGATACTGACCCTCAGGGAAAGGAGTTGGCATGGGTGAGTTGCTGCCTACCGCCCTGAGATGCCAGATTGCTTGCCAGATCCTCCTTGGAGTCTATGGATTGTCTACTTCCATGTCCTTGCCGAGGTCCTCCCATGCTCCAGCAAGAGTATTTTCTAGGTTATTTTGTAAATTTTGCTAATGTTTTATTACCAGAGGGAGATAATGAGTTACAAGATCTAAGTACAAAGTGATAATAAGTAAAGCAGAAAATTAACAAAATTGAACATTGATTCATAAATTGTGATGTAATTTTTAAATATAGGTCTTGTAATTCATTTTCCCATTTTTCTCTTTTCTGTCTTTCTCCAGTCTTGTGTTCTGTCATTCAGCCCGACTTCCAGCAGCAATGACGGTTCATACGCAGTCCAGATGATGGTGGAGGACTTTCCCAGGCAAACCATCACTCTGACTGGTTCTAATGGCGCACAGGTGGTGATAACACCCAGTGATTTTATCAGCAAGACAAGCCTCCAGTTTGTTTTAGAAGGTACAATTTCATCATTAATTTTTCTTGTTTGAAATAAAATAAATAAAAAACCACAAAAAGCTGCTCTGATGTCAGAAAGAATTTCAGCACTTTGTGTCTAAAGAGAATCTGTCCAGTGTATCTACAATTTGTCAACTGGTTAGACTATTATCTCAAGTCAAGTCAAAGTTTATTTGTATTTGTCAACAAAATCCAATCCTTAGAGAACAACATAAAAACACATTAAAAAAAAACAGAAAGCGATTAAAAACATAAAAGATAACAGCACAACAAAAATCTGATTATCTGATTAAAGCTTCAGATTTTGATCACCTGTGTAAATGAAGGAAAACGTTTTTAAAATCAGAATCACTTTATTTGTTATTGAGCCAGCGTCCCAGCACAATGGAATTACAGTTTGAGAACAACCCATCCGTGATTTGACATACAGCACATTAAAAAAACACATGTAACAGAATCAGGCCGAACTGTGGACCTGCAGCCGTTCACAGTTCTCCCATCTATGTAGATAAGAAAGGGTAACAACAGGACATTGAGGAGGGAAGGGGAGGGATGAGACAGACAAACAGCCCCCCCCCCCCCCCCCCCCCCCCCCCCCCCCCCATTCTCCTCCCAACAGGGGGAAGAGCTGGGGTTCAGTGAAAATACCTCAAACATGTGAGCACATATTCAGGCAGCCACAACATAAACCCCCGAGTGGTGGGTAGGTGGGGCGTGGATCCCCACGGCAACCGAGAGGGTGCACAGCCATCCAACAAGCTCTCCAGCCTCTGCATCTAAGTTTGTTCTTTCCTGTGTTGTTCCAGTTCTTCCTGCAGTACCGTCCTGCAGGTCCTGAAGGTCTCTATCTACCTAGATTTCTGCCTCCAACTCCAGAAAACGGACTTCAGATCTACTCTCCTGTTAATCAGCTGCTGGAAATCACCATCAGCGCAGCTGCGACTCAGTCTGTGTAAGAGGATATACAACTCATTTTAACTCATTTAAACATTGATTAACAATAATAACTAACATACAGAAACAGCCTCTGGTTAGAGAAACATTCTAAAAGCTTCAGCTGGAATCTCACAGAACTACAGTACAGTGGATTGATGACCTAAATAACAATATATGAAAATTAAAAAGGCAAAGCTCTCAATTTACCGGTCGATCTACGTTCCTACCCTCACCTATGGTCACGAGCTTTGGGTAGTGACCGAAAGAACGAGATCGCGGATACAAGCGGCCAAAATGAGTTTTCTTCTCAGGGTGGCTGGACTCTCCCTTAGAGATAGGATGAGAAGCTCGGCCATCCGGGAGGGGCTCGGAGTAGACCTGCTGCTCCTCCACATCAAGAGGAGACAGCTGATGTGGCTCGGGCATCTGATTAGGATGCCTCCTGGACGCCTCCCTGGTGAGGTTTTCCGGGCACGTCCAACCGGGAGGAGACCCAAAGGAAGACCCAGGACACGCTGGAGAGATTATGTCTCTCGGCTGGCCAAGGAACGCCTTGGGATTCCCCCGGATGAGCTGGCCCAAGTGGCTGGAGAGAGGGAAGTCTGGCCCTCCCTCCTTAAGCTGCTGCCCCCGCGACCCGACTCCGGATAAGCGGGAGAAAATGGATGGATGGATGGATGGATGAAAATTTGAACCTTGAGTTTAATAATGGAAATAATGCTTTTTGGAATTACAGTGGACTAATTACAAAATTGACAAGGTAAGAACAGTGGTTCTTACCTCAGTCATGTGGCAGTCTTCATATTTTTCCACAAAATCCCAAATGGAAAAAAGAAAATTTATTATGGAAATGGCTTGCTGTACCTAAATCTAATTTTTGTTTTGTGAGAAAGTGCAATTAACCTTGAAATGCTTATGGTTAGAAAATGTATATTAGTAATAACAATGGCCTCACCAGTGACTTCTTTTGCCCTATCAGCATGTTTATTTCAGACCACACCTTATAAGCCCTCTACCCAAGTTTCAGAACTGAAGAAGCTTCTTGGACGAGAAGCAAAACATCTTCTAGGAAAACAAGAAAAGTCCATTTGTTTCCAACTCAACCTTCAAGATTATCATGGACGACTAGATACCCTGGACGACTGAGAATCTACACAAACATAGCAGATGTACTGGTGTCAGCAGACTTGAGAGATTTGGAAGAAACTTGTGATAGTAACAGTCCCAAGTGGCAACATTTCATCACAGAGCTTTCAGTCTGCTTCAGCCAGAGACTGGAATGATGTGCAGAAAACACAACAACTGGACACTTTCATCCCTAAAGCCACTTGTTATGCACGGCTCACAGATAACTTCAGATTTCTTCAAAATCAAAGTGGTATGTTTAGAAATGTCCTCAGCAACTGGAGATGGAGCCACCATCACCCGGTCTATCTGGGGCCTTGTGTAAAGGTAACTTTGCCGACTAGCTAGGCTGGAATTATCCGGCTTGTTGGTCTTTGTTCCTCCAAAGTTTGAGTTTTCATAACTGCCAGTGAGGTCAGATGAAACAAAGTTCTTTCCCATATTTTCTAAGCATTCTTGGTGTATTCACTTACTCAAGCTGCCATCTTTCCCACCTACATCCCAAACATGCCTATTTGGGCCCACTTTGGCCTGTAGTGGGGTAGTGTGGGCAGGGCACACCCACACTTACCCCAGAGTTAACACACAAGGATCTTGTGCATAGTTGCATGAATGGGGCCCATATATGTTTTCCCACATGGGCCCCTTTTAGATTTAGTTAAGGGCAACCCACAGATGGATTTGCCCAAATCCATCCCATGCTGATCCCTTGTGGGATGACCTGGACCAGCCCAATGGATGTTTGCACTTGTGTGTTTACTGTGTTTGATTCTGTGGGCATCCCACAGTAGTGTTCACCCAAATAATACACACAATGGCCTTGTGGGTGTCAGCCAATGAGGAGAATCCAACAGTCTGCCCAGTTTAATCCCTTACAGTGATTTCTGTGGGCATCCCACAATGGTATGTACCAAAAAACTAGCCCACACATGCGGGCCAGGGTACAGCTGTGAAATTCGGGGAACACGAGGGCCCCACAGTAATGGACCATAGTGGAGTCATAGTGGGAAGCCCATATGTGTGGGCAAGTGTACTGCCATGAAATGCAGGGCACATGAGGGCCCCACAGTGATGGGCCAAAGTGGAGCCACAGGGGATTGCCCGCATATGTCGTCCAAACCCTGTTGGGCCCCTACATGGCCCCAAATGATGGGACCCGCATGTGCCCTACATTTCACGACAGCTGTGGGTCCCACTGTGGGCCGCCCTTCGTTGGCCAAATTTTTGCCCACAGAGATCCAGCATGTTTGCTGGGATGATGTGACTTACTATTTCCTGTTTTTATTTAAGGATCACTGGGCTCCTGGTCAGTGGGCTGTACAACATGGTGAAGAGTACATCAGGATCAGGAAACTTCACCCTGACATGGACGCCATCTGAGAGTGAAAGAAATGAAAGTCTTCATCATCCAGGTGAGGTCAGTATCTCAGTATCTGATAAACATCACACTCTTGGAAAATGTCCTGAAAAATGCTGAAATAACTTAAATGAAAAAAATCGCTGTAGCATTTTTAAATAAAATAAAAAATATTTGAGAAAGTTTTATTTCATATAGGCTTCGCCATTTAAGGGCCATATTTGAATCAGGACGTTTTGCTTTTCATCCAAGGAGCGAAACCAAAGAAGTCCAGTTGCCTTCATTCAAACCCCCCTTTGGATTACCATGACCTGGATGACTAAGAACCTTCACCACCATAATCAAATAATTCCTCTTTGAATTAGCCAATCACTTAAGAGCGTTTAACATACGCTAGCCTAGTGGGCGGGCCCCGGTCTGCTGTGGAAGCCCAACAAATGCTTCGCATTTTCTCCTTAACCACTTCACTAAGAGCTAAGTAGTAATGCTTTCCATGTTAGCGTGCTAACACTGATACTAACTTGGTATGGATTTACAAACCAGACTTTTTTCTATCTTATGGCGACCTGCATGCCTCCAGGCCTCAGCACTTGGACCGCTTCATAGATCATGATGACACATGTAAAAAATGTTCGTCGTCCTGGACCCTAGCAGGTCCCACCTGTCCTCTCTCTGCCTGTTTTTCACTTCTCTCCCACCCTGGGAGAGTTTGCGTCGGATAGTTTTTTTCTCTGATACCTTTGTTTCACTTGCCTATCAACCTGATGGTATCAGTTACGGCCCGGTAATGTGAATCAGCCCGGTTCGACATGTTCGTTCATGTTCAGCACAGAAGGCATTCGTCTCAGTGGATGATGCCTCTTCGGTGCCCACAAAACCATGCTCCGCCCTACGTGCTCGCTTAAATGCTTCCTCCTCACACGCGCACTCGCCATCAGGGTTCAGCTGCGAATATTGTGACTGATCATGCCTCTGGGCAGGAAGCCCTTTGTGCAGTGCCCTCCATGGGTCAGCAGTGCTCCCCTGGATCAACGGCGGTAGGGGCTCCAGCCTGGCTCTCTGCCGTGATGTGTGAGTGGTAGTGCACGCTAGTGCACAGAGCAGGGTGTTGACCCCCTCTTGTGTCTTTTAGCCTGTGTTTTGTTCTTTCTACATGGTGGACAGTGGCCTGGCCTTCAGCACCAAAAAGACCTACGTTGTTTCTGTCTCCTCCTGTCACCAAGTTTTTGGAGACAGATCAGTTTTTAATTCCAGCTGATTCCTTCTGTGCTGCGTGACAGCACGCTGGCTTTTCCCTCCCACTGAGAGTACTTGTGTCTCATAAGGACATGCTATTGTGCTCGTGCCTCCATTATGATGGATTTACTTCACCATGTAACAGGCGCTATTACTCATGCATTGTTTCGCCTGGTACCTCACTTCTGCACGCAGTGGTGATCATTACCCTGCTGGGTCGGTTAGGTCACTCATACCCCTGATTTCGTCCACTCTGATTGGCCTCTTTAGGTTCCATCTCCATATCTGTAAAACTAGATCATGTCATGTTTCCATTTGTAAAAGTACTGTGTCTGTGAAATGCAACAGCTTTTTAAAACCTTTAACTTAAAGTACATTTTCATCAAATGTTCTGAATTATTTCCAGGTACTCTGGTTCTGTGTATCACTCTGAGCATTGATGCGTTGTTGTGACAGTCAGACCACGTGAGTGACATTATTCATTGATTTCTTTTTTATTTTATCACTGATTTCATAAATTGATGTTTCTGATCATCTGATCTTTTGTCCACAGCTCCACCTCCACGATGTGAGTCCAGCTGATGTTTTAGAGTAATTAGAGTAATGACCAGAAACAGACTTTATACCAAGGCCTGTGATGAATGATTCTGACCTGCATCATGATGTTGGTTCTAGATCATGTTTTCTATCTGAACATGAAGATCTCTACTACATTGTCTCTGGTGAACGACGAGGAGATCGTTGAAAAAGCGGTTAGTGACTTTCTGGATTTCAGCTTCAACCATAACAATCAGCTTCAGCTGCTTCAGCTGGTTGTTGTGATATTTCTGTAAACTACTGAGGTTTTCTTCCTCATGTCTGGTGTTTTGTCACAGATCTTGGTCAGACGCAGCAGCTGTTTACTAAAGTCAGTTCAGTTGGTTCCTGATGACTGAACACAGACACTGATCTGTTGTAGTTATTGAAGGATGGTACCTGAGGGTTTTTCTAGATTCTTTTTCTAGAGCGTAGGAAACGCAATATTAGGTAGAGGTCATACATGGAGTTCAGTGTCTTGCTCAAGGGCACTTTAACCAACAATCTGAATGACAGACGACCACTCTTCCTCCTGAGCCACAGCTGATCCAGTGTTTATGTTGTAGCTCTGCTTTCATCTCAGCAACTTCTTGTTTTCTTCTCCAGATCAGAGATGAACTGGTGAGACGAGGAATGCCATCAGTCATACGTGTCCGTCTGCTGGGTGGTGATTTAGTGGAAGTTAGAGCACCAGCTCCCCCTAGTGGCTGATTGTGAGAATGTTACTGATTTCCTTAAGTTTGATTTGGGTTGTTTTATTTTATTTTTTTCCATCTTTTTGTTTCTTTTCTGATGTGAAAATTACAAACATTTTTAACACTTTAAATTCCACTATAATAAAAAATACCTGAATTTTTATATTGCTGCATTTTCTTCATTTTGCGTGGGTTATACGTTTTAAGGTAGTAATGTAAACGTGTTAACATAAAGGTAAAGTAGTGATGCTTGTTTAGAATGTTCTTAGTTTAGTAGGATTTAAAAATGTTTGTTTATTTCATGTTTCTATAAGATATACAGACTGATGTTTACTTTAAGAAGTGGTTGACCTCCCTGCTAGCAATAATGCACAATAATAAGTTTAAATATCATCAATGATTTCTTTGGGCCCTAGGACGTTTTTTGTAAATGACATGCCCACACTTTATTAAGTATATTTCTGTAACCACAATGTCTATATGATTACTTTTGGTCTCGTTTAAAATATAACTCTTATGGGATTTGTTGAGATGTGTAATTATTAGTATATGTATTATTGATGAAGTGTAAATTGACATGGAACATTGTAATAAAGTTGATTTTTTTTTTCTTTGCAGTCTGAAAAAATGTATTTCAGGATGAAAACCTCTTTGGGAAAAGGCAGCAGTAGCTTCACAGCTCAGTAAATTAATAATTATACATTTTGACATTAGCTGTGCAAAGTTTGAGTCTGACAAAGTGAAGATTTCACAGAGATTTATATACAGACACTTCAGGTGAGGGCTCAAGTAGCACAGTTTGGCACCAGCTGTGCACTTTGACTTTTCTCTAATATATATTCTTTAATAATATATTTTTAATTATGATCAGACTAAATCGATTCAATACAATCAAATGCAATTTTATCATTTTTTGGAAATTTTGAACATTTACCCCATACTCCTCTTCCAGCTTCTCATGCTCTCCTCCTGAGGCGGTCCAGCCTGTCTTAAAAGACCTCCCAGAACCGTCACGGCTCTGTCGGTTATGAGGCTGTTAGGCTTGATGGCGGCTACACACCTGGTGCAAGGAGCAGGGTGTGGAGCCCTCTCATGTCTGTTACCCTTGACAGGCCACCAGTCCATCTTGCAGCCACATAGAAATGAAGCAGCACCACATTCACCAGCTAACAGACTGCAGGGTTTTGGAATATATGACAAAAGAAAGTTATTTAAATATGCTAAAGGATCAAATGCAACTCCATGCATGGAAGTAGCTGAGTTTTAATGTTCCTGCCAACACACCCAATGGTAGGCCAGCAGACCTGCAGCAGGACAGTACACTTGATTGCATCCGTCAGACGTTTCCTCATTAAAGTTATTTCAATGTATTTTGTATGATGCAAATATTTTCTATGAGGCAGTACATGTAAAAAAAAGAGTGGGAAGTGGAGAGACTTTCTGAGAGAATAAAGACACAAGTAGCCTCTTCTTGTATCTAATAAATCAGTCTGTGTGTAGAGCCTCTCACCATGTTGCTCCCTGTGGTGCTGCTGCTCCTTGCCTTCAGGACTCAAGCGTCTCACTTTCTTGGCACAATGATGACCTACTACCCAAAGGGAACTGGTGCAGGTGGAGCCGTCTCTGTGAGTTCAGATATTTTTACTTCAAAATGTTATATGTGATGGCTCAGGAGTTAGGTGTCCACCCCTTAACCGGAGGGTTGCAGGTTCTTACCCTGCTCGGTCTGGCTCAGTGTGTGTGGCAGCCTCGCTGCTGTCAGTGTGACCCAGGACAGCTGTGGCTACAATGTAGTTCATCATCATTGGTGTGCGTGTGTTTTAAAGTGCCTTGGGGGGTTCTAGTACTATTGAAGGCCCTATATAAATGCTCTCCTTTTACAATTATTATTTTACAAACTCTTTCCACTAAACCTACAGGTGATCCTTCGCTACAAGTTGAACTACCAGTCGTGCCCTTATGCTGACGCATGGACCTGCAGTGGGAACTGTGGGAGTCAGACCCAGAGCTTCCTATCAACCCAGGTTGATGTCAGCAGTGGTGAGTGGTGTCAGAGAGAAGGAATCATGACTCAACTGCTTCCCAACAACTCCCCACTTCAACTTGTGTGAGTCTACGTATATTTGTGTTTTTCAAATTGTTGCCAACCAAATCTAGACTTGATCTGTTCTGCCTGCCATTGTGAGTATAAGTATATATAATAACTGTCCTTTATCCGCTGATATGCCATCAGAGGAGGCAAGGGAGGCGCTGTCATTGTGAAAAGTAAAATACTAATAATGATATAACAGAAAATCAGTGTATGTATCAGTGTTGGGGCGACAGTGGCAGAAGAGTTAAGTTTCCGCCCCGTAATTGAAAGATTGCAGGTTCGAGCGCCATCTGTCACTGTCGTTGTGTCCTTCAGTAAGACTCTTACCCCACATTGCCTGCAGGTGGTGGTTGGAGGGACTGGTGGCACTTTTGCTTGGAAGCCTCGCCTCTGTCAGTGCACTCCAGGGCAGCTGTCACCACCAGTGTGTGAATGCATGGATGAATGACTGATTGTGTTGTAAATCTTCTTGGGGGGTCCAAGGACTCTAGAAGGCGCTATATCAAATACAGGTCATTTACCGTTTACCCACTGACTGGTCTATACATTAGCTTTCTGTATTGTTTCAACATGTTTATGGTCAAAATCACGGAATTTATGAGTTTCCTGTTCAAATACATGGCAGAAGCATGAGGGGAAGCAGAGACAAGTGCTGCTTCCGCTCTCACTGATCTGCCCCCCCCCCCACTGATTCAGGCAGAGTGCATGTGCTAACTCCCTGTGTCAGCTGTGTGCGGCGCTGCCTCTGTTCTCATGGTGCAGCGCCACACACACTGCTTGAAACAGGAAGTTGACGCGTGTCCACTGCTGTATGTCTTTATATGGCTCACTGATCAGGGCAGTGCTGAGCCCCATAGGCACAGGAGCATGGTGCCTGCTGTTACACACACAGGGTGGGGGTGTGTGGTGCCAACAGGCCTGTAATGGTGAACTCGTTTATATTTGCTCTGACAAAATGGAAGATTGAGGCTGAAACATGGAGGACTTGGATTTTTTGTCAAGACAGGAGATGAGAGAGGATGATTTTTACAACATGCGTCGAGTTGAGTCGACTATATCTAGCCAAACCTCTCAGCCTCACACACCAACTCAGGCTCTTTCTCCACCAGAGAGGTGACATTCACGTACCGAGAACCAGCTTTTGTAGCTGAGAATCAGACCACCAAGGTCCCCACCTTTGGCTACCACCCAACACCCGACTGCTTTGTCCCATCTCACGGGTGGTGGGCCCATGGGAAGGGGGACCCACGTCTCCTCTTCGGGCTATGCCCGGCCGGGCTCCATGGGTGAAAGCCCGGCCACCAGGCCTGGCTCTAGAGGAGTGCCCCGGTGACCCGCGTCCGGGCAAAGGAACACTGTTTCCATTTATGTCCATCATCATGAGGGGTCTTTGGTCTGCACTTTGTCTGATTGTCTCCTAGGACCATGGGTGACCCTACCAGAGACATAAAGCCTCACACAGCTTAGCTCCTAGGATCATTGAAACACTCAAACCCCTCCACCACGATAAGGTGGCAGCCCAGGGAAGGGTAAAGCAGAATTCAGAAGTTTTCAAACTACTGAATATTTCATTCTAGGTCAAAATTAATATACAAGCTTTGTAAGTCAGACTCCAGAGCAGTCAGTGCCTCCCCAGTCATGAACCCCACCACACATCACTGCTGTGATCTGCTCTGCTGTTCTGTGGGCTCCTGGGAATGTGAATAAATAGAGATCTGTTTCTCACTACTTCAGGCTGGCTAGCAACAGCTGGACAACGAACCTAAATGGCATTGATAACTGGAAAGCTGTGACTAATGTTGAACTGAGGACACGGTCTGACTCGGGCAAACCCAACACATCACCACAGACCACCATCATCCCAGTTGTGAGGTAAGTTTGTGTCTGCATCACATGTTGGCCTCAGCATTTAAGTAGAACCTTAAAAGAGACAGTAGTAAACAAGAACCATTAGAATAAAAATTATTGCCAAGGAAGAAATTGGAGAAAACATTTCTAAAAATGATTTCTCTTTTGCTTTCAGACGTCTCGACTGAAATTGTTGACATTTCAGTCGAGGCTTATTGACTTGCAAATAATAAAATAATATTTAAGTACAGAGAGAACTTTGTATAATGTGGTAATAAATAAATAAATAAATAAATAACAAAACATAACCATTGGTGCCACCCATGCATAAACAAGTGCCCCACCTGGGCCACCCCACTTTAAAAGACCTGGACACGCCACTGCCAGCCCTGCCTATTGGCACTCTGATTGTTCCTTAGAGGAGATGACAGCAAGAAGCATACTAACCAATACAAAACACATACTAGAATGAAGAGTAGAAGAACAAGTCAGTCAGTGGGACATTCACTAGATGGACATTTTTTCTTACTGGTCTTAGAATCGTTACATTATAGATGAATTACTGATTACATAATAATAATAATAATAATTATTATTATTATTATTATTTATAATAATAATAATAATTATTATTATTATTATAATTATTATAAATCACAAGAGTAAACTAGAGGGTATAAACAAAGACCAAGTCAGCCAGTAAAACTTCAGGATAAAGTGGAAACAGCCACGTAGAAGTTAATTTCTCTTTTCTTTAACCTTCAGAGTTCCTTCAAACTGTCAGATAAATATTGACCTGTTGGCCTTTGACCCCGACGGAGATGAAGTTAAATGCAGATATGGAAGTGATTCCTTGTTGGAGTGTGACCCCTGCACACCTCCACCTGTCCTCAACCTGTCATCAGTACGTATCATTATAATATTTTTCTGTCTTTGTTTCTACACTTACAATTTAAACAGGTTCATGATTATTGTGTTGTGTGGGGTGGGGTCTGTCACAGATTCAGCTTCACATTTATGATTTTGCTTGACTGTGCAATCATTTCAAATTTTAAACACCATTTTTGATTAAATGTAAAAAAAAGAAATTGTCTGTTTTTTTCTCTTCTCTGTCAGTCTTGTACTCTGTCATTCAGCCCAACCTCCAGCAGTGCTGAAGGTCCATACGTGGTCCAGCTGGTGTTGGAGGACTTTCCCACGCAGAAAATCGTCCTGACTCAAACCAGTGGTTCACAGGAGGTGAAAACTACCAGCAACGCCATCAGCAAGATACCAGTTCAATTTATTTTACAAGGTGAAATCAAGTAATCAGATGCTTTCAAATTAGATCTGGTTTTCAGCCTCTGTCCATGTGGGTGCACTGATGTCTCAGCATTTACTGTTTGGATTAGCTGATTCTTTTTTCTATATATATATCAGTAAGTTGACAAAGGTTTATTAAGATCTAACAGCTGCAGAGTAATTTGAGGTAAACAAGGTGTAGACATACACGTTTTCATTCAGATTTCTTCCTGTGTTGTTCCAGTTGATCCTGCAGCACCGTCCTGCTCTGAAGGTCTCTATCTGCCCAGATTTCTGCCTCCAACTCCAGAAAACGGAGCTCAGTTCAACACTGTTGTTGGTCAGACTGTGGAAATCCCCATCAGAGCTGAGGCAAATAATTCTGTGTGAGTTATTGGGAAACAATTGAAAAAGATGTTTTTGGAAATGGCAGATGGCTGCTCATGCTGAGCCAGGTTCTGCTGGAGGCTTCTTCCTGTTAAAAAGGAGTTTTCCTCTCCACTGTCGCTACATGCTTGCTTAGTATGGGGATTCCTGTAAGGACACTGACACAACAAGTCAGTGACTTGATGCAATCTGCTGGGTTTCCTTACTTTTAACTAACTGTCATAATGAACTGAACTCAGTGCACTGATAAGTAGGTTCAATTGGAACTTTGTGAAGTGCCTTGAGACGACTCTTGTTGTGATTTGGTGCTGTAGAAATGAACTGAATTGAACTGAAACACTTGGAAATCTAAAGCTAGAATCAAAACTGCTACTGTCTAGATGGGTTTTCTTTAGATTTCAGATGGTAATATTAGGGATTTGATCATGATGTGAAGGAAAACCGCCTGTTTTAGGAGTGGAAATTTCAGAAACATTATAAAACAAACCTTTTTACTTCCTGCTTGTTAAGGATCACTGGGATCTTGTTCAGTGGGCCGTACAACGTGGTGAAGAGCACATCAGCGTCAGGAAACTTCACCCTGACATGGACGCCATCCGACAAAGAGGGCGGGGAAAGTCACCCCATCTGTTTTGTCATCCAGGCGAGGTGAGTAACTTATCTGATCATATATGTTCTGATGAACATTAGATCAGTGAAAAATAGGGATGTGTATTGGTAAAGTTCTGGCGATACGATACGTATCACGATACAGGGGAGACGATACGATATATCACGATATATCGCGATACATTCAGCCAGACATATTAGCGATTTTTTTAGACTGAATTTATTGTAGGAAAATTCAATAAACAGTCCAACCTGATACGTAACATGTTTAGCATGAGGTACCTGAACCATAACAGAGGGACTTACATTTCAGTGGTGGAAACACAACCCATTGCACACTGCTGCCAACTAGCGGTCGGCGTTTGAATTTCACCAAAAGAAAAGAAAATACACACATTTTTGCATGTAAATTCTTCCAAAAATTCGATACACGGCTTTTGAATATTGAAATAATATCGCAGGAAAAAATATCACGATATATTGCCATATCGATATATTCTTACATCCCTAGTGAAAAATATACATGAATTGATTTTAAGTATTTTAAGTTATAAAAATCCTGCACCATATTTAAAAAAATATTGATGAGCTCTGTTGGAATAATAACTCATATGTTTCATAAGAAGTTATTTAAGACTAAGTGATGCAGTTTCTCTTGCATCACTATCAGGAATCACCAGGCCCTTCATGTTAAAGCTGCTGTTCTGTTTCCACAGTTACGCTGGTTCTGTGTATCAGTCTGCGCCCCGGTGTGTTGTTGTGACAGTCAGAAACTGTGAGTGGAATACTATGTCCTCATTTTTAAAATTCTCATCTTTCTTGCAAATTTCTTCACATCATCTCCCCAACATCATATAAGTGCTAAAAATGGTTTGGAATCCTCATATTCAGGAACAGACTGTATTAAAGGTTTATAAGAACAGCCCTGATCTGCATTATAATGTTGACTCTCTGTGCTTCTAGATCATGTTTTTTATCTGAACATGAAGATCACTACCACCATGTCCCTGGATATTAATAAAGAGATCTTTGAAGATGCAGTTAGTAACTTTTTTATTCCTTATCATGTTTCTGCTGCTTACAGAAGCCTAGGCTGATGATTAAACACAGATCAGTGATGTTTATCATGCAGCTTTGCTTTCATCTCTGCCTCTTCTTGGGTTTTCCTCTACAGATCAAAAATGAGCTGGTGAGACGAGGAATGCCACCAATGATCCGTGTTTGCTTCCTGGGTGGTGATTTAGTGGAAGTTACGACAACAGCGCCCCTCTAGTGGATGATTATGGAAATGTAATTGAAATATTTCCTCATGTCTGGACTGGACTCTCTCTCTCTCTTTCTCTCACACTCACTCTCTTTTATGAGGAAATTAGCATAATTACCCATTTTGAGTAATTAATTAGTTAAAGGAACTAGAGGCAGGAAAAAAAAAACGATGCTCACGAGCGACGCGCCCGGCTCTGCGAGTAACCGCAGCCCAGCACGGGAGCGTGCACAGACGGCTATGTTACACAAACACAAAAATACCATTACCTGACCCTCTTCACACGCTCTCACGCCACACCTCCAATATCTCACGCTGAAAAGGCAACTCCCCGCCGCTCTCACGGACAATATTGCGGCGAAGCAATCCACGCTGCAGCCCTGATCACAGCTAATGCTACTATCACAGCTAATGCTACTATCACAGCTAATGCTACTGCACGCTAGCTCTCTCTGAGTCATCGGTGAGGTCAGATCATTGTCATCATCTCTAAACACAACCTATAATGTTTCTTACCTGCTCACTAGGAAATGAGCCATGGCAGCATCCTTTTTGAGTCCCAGATATAGTTGAAGCAGCCTCCATTCGTCAATCACGTATCCGATATAGATTCAGGTCCCTGCTTGTCTTTTACCATATTTGGTTTTTGACTCACGAGATGCCGCTGAATAAACTTCCTTTGTGCCACGCTTGGTCGTTTGCTGGTTGCAGTAGAATCCATTCCCACAGTTCTTCTTTAGGAGTTTGGCGGTTGGCAAGCAACTTAAGGTGCAATAGCGCCACCTACCGATCTGCAGTGTCGAACACATTTTCTTTCTGTTTTGAAGCTGTCGTGAACGCGCAAGCAGTGTCAATTGACGCCACATCCGTAGGGCAGCGCGGGAAATTCGTGACCGAACTGCAGCGCATTTTGCAGCAAACAGCCTGTTCAAGAAAATGGAACGATACATGGGTGGCCTCATTCTTTTAGGTTTATAACGCTTCATCACCCATTAGCTTTGAAAAAATGAACATACATGTTTCATTTTTTACAGATTTTTTAAAGATCCTGCCTCTAGTTCCTTTAATTAGTAATTAGTACTTTAACGACTTCACCAATGTGTGATTTTCTCCTGGTAAACTAAAAGTCATTACAGTGAGAACCTATTTTATGAGATGATACTAAATGTTTTGTCATGTCGGTTCACTATTTCTGCAGGGCTATTCAGCCCTGGTCTGCAGGGTCTCTGCCATACATGCTTTAGCTATGATGTTCAAAGGGACAGCTGGGTTATTCTGGGTAGAAATCTTCTATAGACATAAAAAAAAACAGAATCATAAAAAATAATCAGATAGTTCAACCCACTTAGTCATTGCACGGGAGTTAGTGCTGGGTTTATCTACTATGACTTGCCTGCAGTGGCTTAATTCCACCAGAGGGTGTCAGTATACACTCTAAAGGAAGTTGAGAATAATGAACCTTTATTTCTTTATTATTTACATTAGTTTGTTGCAATGTCAATAAGACACTGGTTGCTATGCAACACAGCAACATCATGCTGATGTCATGTTTCCTTTTTGTTCTTGATGAACAGTGTCATGTTTCACAGGTTTTGAAGGAAGTTGTCCCAAATTAGAACCAACACTTCAAACTGCTTAAACTGCTACTATCATGATAACTATTAAAGTAATGCTAATGATCTTTTGAATGTTTACATGGCGATTTCTCATGTTAAAGTGAGACATCATGTGATTGCTAACCAAATTTGTCAGCAAAAATTTAATCTTAAGGTCAGCTTCACTGACTAAATATTATTTCTGATTAGAATCAGTCACTGAGTTTTTCATGCAGGCTGAACATGAAAATAGTCTTCGCCTATCTCCTGCATTAGCTTCTGATAGAAAATAAAAGGTGAAACTCTAGGATTAGAAAAGCCTGACAGAGTGACATCACACTGTCACTTAACAATCACGGACATCTTGACTCATGACAGGGAAGGCTGCTGTTTAAAATAAAAAAAATAAACTTCTCTAAAAACAATATTATGACGAATATTGATCAATAAAAATAAACAGTAATAAAAATCCAATCAGAAAATGGCAAACATGGGAGAACGGAAAAAATAATCAATCAGCAAATAGAACAGGCGGGACTAGAAGAGAAGAAAACCAAGGGCAATTCCAAACTTCCTGTTAATTTAACAGAATATTTTGGACCGTTATTGTAGAACCTAAGGGCCGTGATATACTTGTGTTTAAATGTTTAAAATGGCTGCCACGTGTAGCCTGCGTTGATTTGAAGCGTTGTTTGTGTGCGTCCCTCAAAATTAACGCGATGCGACACGACGCGCCCGAATGCTGTAATATACGAGCAACCAGTAGGTGGAGTTGACAAAACGAGCGAGACACACTCACCATGGTGACTCCATCTCTGGTTTAGAGGTCTTTCACACCATCTACGATACCACTGCTGTCTTTTTTTTTTGCCGTAATCTTACAATTAACCAGTTACTGATTTCTTTCATTGACGCCATGTTTGTTTTGGTTGCCCCGGCTCTTTATCCGGTCTGAGTACTCTCCTTTGTCCCCTAGTGGAACACTCCGGTACTACATGCAGTGCAGCACGGCGTAGCAGCAAGTATATGAACAAAGACGCAGCCTGCTGCCTGCGCCAACGCGAGGTTAAACAGCAAGTATATCACAGCCCTAATTGTGACAGCTGTGTAACACACATTAAGCTATTGTCAAGTCTGCATTATCAACTGCCTCCATTAATGGCTTAAATCACATTTAGATGATACAGGAACATAAGGATGAGAATTCAGTGCAAGTTAGACTGAAATAAAAAAATGTTTTTCCTATTATTGCAGCACGTTCTACCAAGCATAAGAGACAAACTTCTTGAAAATAGACCTGCTTTGTAGCGTCAATTCTCAATACACCCAACATCAGATCAAACAAAAACAGGACCTTCTTGTTGCACCAAGTTAAAACCTCTTTTGTGGGTAAGTATTTCTAGCTAACCCATCCTTTTACTTACGAAGCAGCAAGAAAAGCAGGAAATGTCTTTTATTTTTTACCTTGTGTTGTGTAGTTATAACAAGCCACATCTGACATCACACAGTTCAGAAGCTTTTTCCTCATTTAGCATTGTGTGAGCAAGCTGTCTATAAATTAGAGACGAAACTCCTGCTTGAAACACACTGGAGATAAAGTACAATTTACTAACTAATGTGAAATTGGTGTCAAGGGTTCATTGTACCTATTGAAAAGCAAGAAGACTTGACTCATCCATTCTTGATTAGGAACTTTAAAAGAATCCACTCAGATTCAGGTAAGCACTCATTGTTTCTGAGCTTTGTTAACGTGAATTTAAGATCATTTAACCACATCTTTCAGAGTAAAAAAAGTAAGAATTCTTGGTTGTATCTGAATGCAAAGCCAGAAAATGAAGTTTTGTAATTATGTAATTCCTCCTACTATTTTGTATAATTACAGAGTAGTTAAGTGTGGTATTACACTAATGATCCACAATATTAGCAAGATGTACAAACTTTCTTTAACTTGTTCAGGTCATGATCAGCCTTTTTAGCATCAAGCTAGTCATTTTTAACCAACTTTAGAGTTTCAAAAGGGAAATGAGCAATGCAGTTTTTCCACAGTATTTCAGAATTCTGGCATCAAATTAACAAAATTAAATGAAAGGATACTGCTTTTAAAAGAAGAGGTTCACCAAGAAACTGGTTTTTGTTCGTTATTATGATCAGTCTCTGAGTTTCACATGCAGTCTTAATGTGAAAATTGACTTCTACCCCCATTTCCTGCATTAGTTGCCAAAATAAAACAGACGTGGAAACGCCGAGTCAGAAAAAGTCAAACAGATCTAAGTAACTCTGTAAAATGAACATTAATGGACTCAAACATCTTGGCTCACGGCAGGGAAGGCTGTTTCTGATTCAGCATCCAAGACAGAGCAGAGTGCTTATCGGCTAGCAGAAGCTAACCACTAGCATTAGCACAGGGCTGCCAACTTTTGCAGCTTTCTGTGCGGGAGACTGTGTGTGTGGGGGGGGTTCAACGTAGCAACTCCACAACGTAGCAGAACTTTTTCAGGATTGGGTTATTTGTGGAGATGGACCATCAATGTTGCCAAGCAACATTGTTGGTTAGGGTTGGGTGCCGATGGATTGCGGTATGATCTGGAAGCCCTGGCCCGTGCTGTGGCATGGTGTGTGGCTGGTTGGTGGCTTCGGATCTCGGGCACCTTGGGCTGCCTGCTTTGGGGGATACTACCCGAATGGGAAGGGCCCTCCGATGCTTGGCCACCCAACCTTTGCAGCCAAGAGTGCCCTCTCACTACCATCCTCACCATCCCTATGGGTTGGGGGCACAGTTGGGGGGTTAGTGCCCACTCCGCCGGGGGGCAGGGCCAGGGTGACTTGGTCGACCTGTGCTGGCTGTCCTTTGTGGGGCACTGAGGTGACCCCCTTGGGGCTTGGGGTTGTCTCGCTCTCAGTTGGTCTGTATCGGTGAAGGCAACAGTGTGCTGGGCTGGGGGCTCCAGGCTTAGCGACCCCTAATGGGTTCCCTTTTGCCTGGGGGCTGGTGCCCTGGCATCCTCTGGCTGGCCCCTCTTCTTCACTGGGCTCGGGTCTGCCCTCTGGGGTGACCTATCGGTGCACATCCGCTGGTGGCTTTTGGCTGTTGGGGCGTGAGTGGCCCCGGACTCTGATTTTGGAACAACACTTGTTTTCTATGGTGATTCATTCTATGCATGTACCTTACACTACCAGTGATTAAAAACAAATCTAAACTGTAAAACTGCCTTAATTTGTCATTTCAAAGATTATGTGTTTCTACACTGACAGAAATTGTTGACATGTTCTCTTCCAGATAAAATGCTGAACACATCGGTGTCAAGCCACTCCCCTTTTAGCTCCCCCCTTCTCAACAACTCCTTCAGGAAGTGCCTCATCACCAGACCAAGCTCCATCATTTACACCACGTTCATTGCCGTGGAGGTCTTCTTCTTCCTCCCTCTCCTCATCTTCATCCTCTACTTTGGTCTTCAGCAATGGAGGAAAAACCGCTTCAACTCCTCAGCATCAGCAGTGAGTCACTCTGACTGCTTCACCTACCACCTGGTCCTCATGGAGGTGGTTGGAGTCCTTGGTTGCATCATCACCTTTGGTGGAATCTACGGGAATAACATCACATGTGTTATAGCTGGGAGCACCCTTTATTCTTTTACCTGGTTTGGACAAGGATTCTTCCACATCCTGACCTGTGTGGAGCACTACCTGGCTGTGGTCCATCCCTTCACCTACCTGATGCTGAAAGAAACCAGAGGGATCAGGATCAGAAACATCACTGTTGGCTGTGTGTGGCTTTTGTGTTTTGTAGCAATGGGCTTGGCAGTAAAGGAATTCTACATAGTTATGGATTGCTTTATCATAATATTGACCATAATCATCATCCCCTTCTGCAGCCTGTCAGTTCTTTGTGCTTTGTACGGCTCAGGCCCTGAAGAACAGCGCTCATGGAAGGAAAGAATGGACCAGTCCAAGCGGAGGGCTTTCTACACCATTATACTGATGCTGCTAGCATTACTGTTGAGGTTTGCTTGGACCGTTGTCTTGACCGTTCATACCACACTTGAAAATAGTAGCTGTGTGCTGATGATATCTGAAGCTCTGTTTAATCTGCCCAGCAGTTTGGTCTTACCTTTGCTGTTCCTGCAACGAGCAGGAAAGTTAGTGTGCTGTGAGAACGTTTAATAAGCATCATGGTGGATGTGTAGGGTTGTAAGGTTGGATAAGTCTTAATGCAGGCTCCGTCAAATGGAGAAAGTTTTATAAGATGCAAGAAATGATTGCTAAAAGTATATTTTGCTAAGCTTTTGTTTTCATGTATTATCGTATCCCTGTAGTGCTTTCATTGTGCACTTTGTTTCCTGCTGGAGACCCAAATGTTTGGTAGGTTTAGCCAAAAAAAGTGAAAATTAGGAGAAAACAAATAAAGGAATTTTATGTTTTCTTTGGACATTTGTTTATTAATTAGACACGCCCCTTCCACCTTAACCACATGACATCATTTCAGGGGAAAACCAAACTTCACACTAGAGCCAAAAATGTGTTTATTGTAATTTCCCCACAGTCATGTCATGAGTTTATTCACTTGAAACTTTCCTTTTGTTTGGTTTCTTTTGACAGTAAAAATATAACATCTTGCAAAGTAAAAGTAGTGAATCATCTTCGGTACGTTCATTCTGTGTATGTCTACTTTAATCCTTTAACTTTTCGTTCTTTATAAAACACAGATAGGAGATCTTCTTAACTTTTTATGCTGACGTTTTGACCATCACTGTGGCCTTCTTCTGAGCTAAGCTGCTAAAGCAGCTTCACTTCCGCTTCCGTTTATGTGCGGGCAGCAGGGGGCAATGACATCGCCCCCTGCTGCCCGTGCTGTCCTCCTCGATGACGCAGTCCCATGCGTGGTCCAACGTGTACACCCCGTCGTCCCTGTTCATGGTCCCATGTCCACATCTCCTTATTTCGATAGCTTCCCTTATCCATCTCTTGTATTTCTGTTGCTCAGTGTTGATAATCCTTGTTCTGTCCCAGTCCATGATGTGGTTTTCTCTGGTGCAATGATCTGTGACTGCTGATTTCCTCATTGTGCTCTCTGCTTCCTGTCTTGCTGCTCTTGTGTGTCTTCTGCTCGTCTCTTTTTCACATTCTTTTCTGTGTTCTGCTGTTCTTGTGTTAAGTTGGCGTCCTGTTTCTCCTATATATGTTTTATTGCATAATTTGCAAGGGATTTCGTAAATGACTCCGCATTTTTTTCCTGTTGGGATCTTATCTTTGGGGTGTACCAGTCTTTTTCTAACTGTTGTGTGTGGTTTGATTGGTGTGTTTATCTTGTGTTTTTTCATTGTTGCTACTATTTTTTCTGTCGTTCCTTTGATGTATGGGAGGGTTATTACTGGCTTTGGTTCCTGTTTCTCTGGGTTTTTCTTTCTTTTTGGTTGTTCTATTCTTTCTGCTCTTGTTTGTTGTTTCCCCCTACTAATCGCCCATGCTGGGTATCCACAGGTTTTTAGTGAGTTGTGTATGTGTCTGTTTTCTTGACTGCTGTCTTGTTTTTCTGTTATAATTTTCGCTCTAGTGTATAGTGTTCTTATCACTGACATGTTGTGTATAGTGGGATGTTCTGATGTCCATAGTAACTGATCTGTGTGTGTTGGTTTTCTGTATATATTTATTTTAAGCGTTCCATCTTGTTTTTTGCTGATTTTCATGTCCATGAATGTAATACTGCCCTCTGTTTCTTCCTCATATGTGAACTTAATGTTTCCTGTGTCGTCTATGTTGTTTAGATGCTCTGTTATTGCTTGTGTTTGTCCTTCAGGTATGAGCTCCAATATATCATCCACGTATCGCTTCCATAACTTTATTTGACAGTTTTCAGGTGCAGTAGTGAAGATCAGATGTCCATCCACATGTGTCTGCAGTAGAAGTAAATGCAGAAAGCACATTTCCTAAATGGAAGAACATGTTTTATGCTTAGAACTGCAGAGCAGCAGCTCAGAATCACACTTAAGTCAGACAACAAGGGGACTTTTCTTTGCACATTGAGTTAACTCATTTTGTTTGGAAAAACATTTTTAGCACACCTGTAATGATCTTAGAATAGTTCATAGAAGCCACAAGAGAAACAGGAAATGACGTATTGAACCTTCTGCTGGTGTAACTAGTTGTGTTTTAGGAAGTTTTGTTTCAGCATTTTTGTAGTAGAAACGCTAGAAGATTGAAGGGTTATATGAGGAAATCTAATTAGATTAAATTAAAGTGTACTTTGCAATAAATATTTTCAATGCCAACATTTTGTTATGATTCTTTGTATGTGTTTAAGTTTAAAGGGGACATATTATGCAAAACTCACTTTTTTGCTTCCTTTTGTGCTGTCATGTTGGATCTACTGCCTCTCTAAACACTAAAAACATGAATAAAAAACATCCGTCCGTCCATCTGTTTTTTGACAGCGTTAGGTTTCAGGAATTATATAAAGCCATTTCAAAAAGTCACAATGTGTGATGTCACAATAAGGAGAATTAGCATGAACCACTTCTTACCTATCACTGAACTAGCAGCTCAACTCCAAACCCAGATATCAGAGCTTAACTTAACTTTCATTTACAAATATCACCATATAAAGTAAAAAGTGAATGAGTTTCTTCACATATATCTTTTAACAAGATTACTTTAGGCGACATACACAAGTTAAAAATACATCACAGTACATTTGAATTCATTTTCAAAACATTTTAAGAATTAAATTACCGTACACACAGACATAAAAATGATCTCTAAATGAATTTCAGGCATATTTTGGAGTTTACAGAAATAGAACTTTTAAAGCTTGGGTCTGTAGCGTGACATCATCAAGAAGAAGAGGAGGAGATTTTGCAATATGAACGGCTTATGCACCTGCCCCTGCTCCCTCTCACCTTCTGGAAGGAGCTGAAAACCACACCTCATACCGCACATGCAGCACTAATGGAGGGTCACTGGGACTGCATGTTTTTGATATGTTCCTGCTCAGACTCACCTTATTCTAAATGCTGATTTACCTCCTCAGCCTTTATTTGGTTCTGCAGGAGCGGTTAATTACTCTTTTTAATAAAATATGCAGCGTTAAAGCAGGCAAACAACTAAAACAGCAGGAAACTGGCACTCGTGATGGTAGCACACCACTGCTAACACTGCAACAGGACAAAACATAATCCAATGTAGCGCACGGTTGAACACGACACTAATCATGTAGCTCCAATACGCAAAAGATCATTTTCATTCCCCTCCCTCCTCTTCCACAGTTAGAATGAAGTTTACAGACTGACATTCATTTGCTGCAGGTTGAGTTAACATTCAAGCTAGGTTGGTGTGCTCACCTGACTGAGTCATCCCTTCAGCATTTTGTTATTGTGGCCTAATCTAATGGTGGTCAGGGTCAACCATGGTTCAGTGGGGAGATCAGTTGTCCACTAATTAGGAGAGTGGTTAAATTCCAGGCCCCAGCAGGCCATAGTGAAGTGTCATCAGGCAAGGTACAGAACCCTGAAAGCTGTCCCCTTGATGCTGTACAACCAGTAGTCCACTGGTCCTCAGGGAGGTTCCAAGTGCAAAGAAGAGTTTAACCTAGAGGGATTAAATAAAGTATCAGTTATTATTATTGTTTACCTGCGTTCTAACTTGGTTTGGGATTGTTGCGCTACAATAGCTTCCAGGAAATGCTGTGTTAGGTTAGCCTAGAATCTAGACTAGCCATGCTCCATTGGAACCAAAGCAGCCCCGGACCTCTGGTGCCAGTCCAATCACAGCTCTCTATCTGTTTGGTGGGCCAATCACAATGCTCTGTTGGTGGGCGGGATGCTACTGAAAAAACAAAAATGGTGATGGCTTGTTTTAAACGGCGTTGGCATCAACTTTGAGTCAAGAGCAGATAGAGGTACTTAAGTTTATTTAGAAAAAGGATGGATTTGCATCTTCTTTGACGGAGTATAGCGGACTGCCTTGTTGCCTGACATCCATAGCAGTGAGGTCGTCACGTTGTTTGTTATCCAATAGCATGCAGAGACAGTTTGAAAGACAACTGTAGGTCCCACCCCACAACTGAGAGCTGTCAATGGATCGTGGCCAGACTATCATATAAAAGCGGGCTTGCCGGGCAAGTGTTAGTAAGATCTTCATCAAAATGGGTCATTTGCAGTGTAGAGTGAAATGGGGAGTTAGGTGAGCATCTCAAGTATGTGGAAGGTAATTGGTTCAATTAGGTGAATACTGACAGAGTAGCAGAACCGTACTTCACGGAAAAGGAAAATATCGTGCAAAAGACACTTTTTAGAGCCTTTGACCATTATTGTTATTTTCTCATTAAAAAGACACTCCCAGAATGTTTTTATTTTATTTTTTATTTTACTTCATGCTTGCATTTTCCCATCTCAACTGCTTCGTCCCTTCAGCTAAGCCATTGCAAACTGAACGGGGACATTATTGCATCATCATGCCCTGCTCCTCTCCATTCAGGTAGTCTCGAATCCAGATCCCTCCTCCCCTGGACTGTTAACATAAACTCTCTCTGTGTGGCAGGGAGTTTAATATTCACAGTTGTGAAGAAGTGATTTATTCCTTTTCAAGTCTGCACTTTGAATAATGCCTAGAACCCAAACCAGAACCTGACTCTCTTTAGATTATTTACTTTCTACTCTGAGTAGAAAGAGTATGGAGTGCACCAAAGTGCTGGGTAGATTAAACCAGACATCAACAGTCATTAAAACACAACTGTTGCTTCCATATGCCAGGTACAATATGGCCCAGCATAGACCCCAAGCAAATCTCAGCAGCAGCACTCCCAGTATGACCACAATGATGTAGAACGCTTTCTGCTTTGATTGGTCAACCCTCTCCCTACCCTTACCCTTATCCCCCGGGCCCGTACGAATCAAAACAATCAGAACAGAAACACTAAAGAAGGAGACAAAGGTGCTGCACAGAAACAGGAGACTACAGTTTACAATCATGAATATGTTGGCTGGCATCACAACAACGCCTGTACAGCAAAGCAGCCAGACGCACCCAGTAACGACATTTCTGATTCGAATTCCTCTTTCTGTCTTCAGACTAAGGTAGGTGATGGGATGCACAACAGCCAGGTAGTGTTCAAAGCACATGAGGATGTGAAAGAACATCTCTCCAAACCAGGGGATGGTACTAACCAGAGAGCCTGCAAACAACACCTGCTCTGGCGTTTCTATGGAGATACTAAACAAACTGAGGGCAAAACCCAAAACACCAATCAGCTCCATGACTACCATGTGGTAGGTGAAGTAGTCAGAGTGACTCATTGATGCTGCTGAGAACAATAGACATTGTTTTGTTTGTTGAGAAAAACGGTGGAGGATTAGTACGCAGAGAGGGAGATGAAGGGAGATGTGGAGCACAATGTAAGTGGAGAAAATGATGGATGTAGGTCTGGAGGAAATACAAATCAAGTATGCAGACAAGAAGGTACCACCATAAGAGTGATGTGACTGCAGAACTGATCCATTGTAGCTTGAGGAGGACATCGTCAACATATCTGGAAGACAATATCATTGCATTTAGGAAGTTTCATTAAAATGTATTGATTTTGGCTCTTGTAGACAACAGTAACAAACTCACATGAAACCATTCAGGCCTTCAAGGATCCAGGAGTCTTAGGATTAGTGCCTTCATCAGAAACCTGCCATAGGCAGTTCTGTACATGTGTACATCCCTCTAGTGGAGGATCTACAGGAGGAAAAAGCCCATTTTGTTTCTTTGTTACTGTTAAATTGTTTAATTACATAATGATGATTGTATAGTTGTCATATTGAAGGTGGGGTAATAGATGTTCTTCTGGAGCATTTAAGCCATACTGCTTGAAATGCTCCTCACATACTGATACTAATCAATAAATTTAATGTTTTTCAAACAAAGAAATAATTTTAATCACATCTGAAATGTAGCCTTTAAATGGTCTCTCAGTCTAGTTCTGTAGGCGACACAATCATGGGGAAGACTGCTGACTTGACAGTCGTCCAAAAGACGACCATTGACACCTTGCACAAGGAGGGCAAGACACAAAAGGTCATTGCTAAAGAGGCTGGCTGTTCACAGAGCTCTGTGTCCAAGCACATTAATAGAGAGGAGAAGGGAAGGACAAGATGTGGCAGAAAAAAGTGTTCAAGCAATAGGGATAACCACACCCTGGAGAGGATTGTGAAACAAAACCCATTTAACAATGTGGAGGAGATTCACAAAGAGTGGACTGCAGCTAGAGTCAGTGCTTCAAGAATCACCACGCACAGACGTATGCAAGGGTTTACATATTTTTACGTATACATGGGTTTCAGCTGTTGCATTCCTTTTGTCAAGCCACTCTTGAACAAGAGACAGTGTCAGAAGTATCTCCCCTGGGCTAAAGACAAAAAGGACTGGACTGCTGCTGAGTGGTCCAGAGTTATGTTCTCTGATGGAAGTCAATTTTGCATTTCCTTTGGAAATCAAGGTCCCAGAGTCTGGAGGAAGAGAGGCGAGGCACAGAATCCACATTGCTTGAGGTCCAGTGTAAAGTTTCCACAGTCAGTGATGGTTTGGGGTGCCATGTCATCTGCTGGTGTTGGTCCATTGTGTTTTCTGAGGTCCAAGGTCAACACAAGTTTTAGAGCACTTCATGCTTCCTGCTGCTGACCAACTTTATGGAGAAGCAGATTTTAAACCAAGAAAGATAAAAACTCCCTTGTTTTTATAAATGCCCATTAAAAAAGTAGGATTTAGATGATCAGAATATAAGTTTTTTTTTTCAATATCTAACATCATCAGTTTCAACTAAAGAATGCATAAGCAATACTTTTGGGGGCTACTGACTCTATTAGCATATGGGGAGTTAAAATGTTGATTACAGATGAAAAACCAAGGATTTCTATTTATCTTCCATACAAATGTAGAACTAATAAAACATCTACTTGATCATTTCTACCATGTGATTATCAAAAGCCAGAGAGAATAATTCAGCCAATCCTGAAAGGGAAAAACTACACGGTCCTGAATGATGGAACTATGGGCATGAACAAACCCACTTCATCCTTCTACTTTGCATTAAGGTGTTTACCATCATGTAGCCATAGCCTTTCCATTGCAGACTGGTTTATTTAATCTCTTTCTGTGTCATCCCATGAAGTTAATCTAAATTATTATCTTCCCATACTAGCAAGAGTGAAAGTCCAAGCTGGCCCAAACTGAAAAAGTACAACGTAAAGAAGGAAGAACATCCATAATTTCACTTAAGCAGAAAGGAAAATAGAAATAAGAAAACCAACCGTATCAGTGTTTCCTCAAGGATCTCTCTGCTGCATGAATGGCTGCTCTGGATGATTATATATTTGAATGTAACCATGACCCTTGTCTGTATTCAATTCAAATAGGGCTCATTTTCATAGAAAAACACTGGCATATGGACTGATAAATGACTATGTGATAGAAGAACAATTGGAAAAGCATAAATCCACTGCAACGCTACAGGAATTTTGACTGTTCTTGGAAAAATAAATGGCAAATACTCCATTACATTGTCCAAACTACCCTGACTGGCCAAAAAAGGTTGCCACCAAAATAAAAAGGTCACACACTAATATTTTGTCAGACCGCCTTTAGCTTTGATTACGGCACACATTTGCTGTGGCATTGTTTCGATAAGCTTCTGCAACGTCACCAGATTTATTTCCATCCAGTGTTGCATTAATGTGTCACCAAGATCTTGCATTGATGATGGTAGAGTCTGACCGCTGCACAAAGCCTTCTCCAGCACATCCCAAAGATTCTCAATGGGGTTAAGGTCTGGACTCTGTGGTGGCCAATCCATGTGTGAAAATGATGTCTCATGCTCCCTGAACCACTCTTTCACTATTTGAGCCCCATGAATCCTGGCATTGTCATCTTGGAATATGGCCGTGCCATCAGGGAAGAACACATCCATTGATGGAATAACCTGGTCATTCAGGATATTCAGGTAGTCAGCTGACCTCATTCTTGGAGCACTTCCTGTTGCTGAACCTAGACCTGACCAACTGCAGCAACCCCAGATCATAGCCCCGCCCCCACAGGCTTGTACAGTAGGCACTAGGCATGATGGGTGCATCACTTCATCTGCCTCTCTTCTTACCCTGATGCACCCATCACTCCGGAACAGGGTCCATCTGGACTCATCACACCAGTTTTTAATAATGCGTTGGACAGTTCTGAACCCAGTTTTAGTCATTTCTGCAATCTCCTTAGATGTTTTCTCTGCTTGATGCATGCCAATGATGTGACCCTTCTCACACAGACTAACAT
>SSNS01000851.1:9536-14536 GCA_006937985.1 Aphyosemion australe
GCCACAGACTGATGGACTCCATGCCACGCCCCATTGCTGCAGTAATCCAGGCCAAAGGAGCCCAACTAAACACTGATGCTGTACATGCTCATAGCTTCATGTTCAGACTTTTCTGTTGGCCAACATTTCTAAAATCCTTTTGTTGCTTTGGTCTGAATGATATTCTAATATTCTGAGATACTGAATCTGGGATTTTCATTAGTTGTCAGTTAGAATCATCAACATTAAAATAAACATTTGAACTATATCAGCCTGTGGAATGAATGAATCTATATACAAGTTTCACTTTTTGAGCTAAAGGGTCATGGGTTCGTTCTGATCCACAGTAAAACCTAAAATCTCTTCCATCCATCAATTTTCTGCCGCTTATCCGGAGTCGGGTCGCGGGGGCAGCAGCCTAAGGAGGGAGGCCCAGACTTCCCTCTCCCCAGCCACTTGGGCCAGCTCCTCCAGGAGAATCCCAAGGCGTTCCCTGGCCAGCTGAGAGACATAATCTCTCCAGCGTGTCCTGGGTCTTCCTTTGGGTCTCCTCCCGGTTGGACATTCCCAGAAAACCTCACCAGGGAGGCGTCCAGGAGGCATCCTAATCAGATGCTCGAGCCACCTCAACTGGCTCCTCTCGATGTGGAGGAGCAGCAGGTCTACTCTGAGCCCCTCCTGGATGGCCGAGCTTCTCACCCTATCTCTAAGGGAGAGTCCAGCCACCCTGTGGAGAAAACTCATTTCAGCCGCTTGTATCCGTGATCTCGTTCTTTCGGTCACTACCCAAAGCTCGTGACCATAGGTGAGGGTAGGAACGTAGATCGACTGGTAAATTGAGAGCTTCTCCTTTCGACTCAGCTCTCTCTTCACCACGACAGACCGGTACAACGCCCGCATCACTGCAGACGCAGCACCAATCCGCCTGTCGATCTCATGCTCCACCCTTCCCTCACTCGTGAACAAGACCCCGAGATACTTAAACTCCTCCACTTGGGGCAGGACCTCATCCCTGACCTGGAGAAGGCATTCTACCCTTTTCCGACTCAAGACCATGGTCTCGGATTTAGAGGAGCTGATTCTCATCCCAGCTGCTTCACACTTGGCTGTGAACTGCTCCAGTGAAAGCCGGAGATCACGTTCTGATGAAGCCAACAGGACCACATCATCTGCAAAAAGCAGAGACCTGATCCTTAGGCCACCAAAACGGATCCCCTCACCACCTTGGCTGCACCTAGAAATCCTGTCCATAAAAGTTATGAACAGAATCGGTGACAAAGGGCAGCCTTGGCGGAGTCCAACTCTCAGGTAAACAAAAACAGGAAGTGGTGTCATGAAGGGTCAGTAAATGGTTCCAGGTTAAAGGCACACCCACTTTGGTTGGTTTCTCCAGCAGGTCAGCAGTCTGAATAAAAAAAAAAAAAAGAAGTAAAACGTTTCTGTTGTTTCAATATAAAAATCCAAAACAATCCTTTATTTTTCTCTGAACTTAATCGAGTCTTTTTATGACAGCAATACATAAATAAATAAATACAATTTAAAATAAATGTAACGTCTGCAGGAAGGTCAAAGGTCAAACCTGCAGCTTCCTGTTTCTATCGGCTTGTTTCCTGTTTTCGAAACAAACACAAAACCTTCAAACAGGTATGATGAGTGGGCGGGGCATCAGCCACACAATATTACAGTAAAAACACGCCCAATGGTTAAAAAAAACCCTCCCAAAATGCAACACACCAAAGCAAACATGTTGAAGTGAAACAGCAGAACAGTGCCCTCTATGGGCCAAAACCTCCAGGAAAATAAGGCACAGAAGACCATCAGTGGACAAACGCTGACATATCAATAAAACATCACAATAATAACGAAGATGATGACTCCAGCCAATCAGGCAGCAGCAGGATGTGAGTCAGAACCAACCAGGTAGCTTACAGCAGTTGTGATAAAAGGCAGCTTGTTCTGGTCCGGGTCTAAAGAGATTTTAACACAGCAGTCACACCATTACCCAAAATGCACTGCTATTCAGTCTGCTCAGGAATGTGCTCCGTAACCTCTGCAACAATGGCAACAAGCTCTGGCCGTCTCTCAGTCACTGCTGCTCGCCGATCAGTAGGCCCCGTGCTCTGATTGGTTGCTGAGCTCCGGGGGCAGCTGTCAGATGGTGGACTTGGAGAAGGAGACCCGAAGGTGCTGGTTGTGGTCCAGTTGGTGGTCATGTAGCTCAATCAGGGCCTCAATGGCCTCCTCCACTGAGGCCAACTGCATCAGAGCCATCTTCCTGTCCTTCCTGTGACATCAAAGGAAGTGACATCATCACACAGGACCACAGAAAAGAGCTGACAGTTTCAAAAGGTGTAGTCTGGTTGTTCAGAGACATGAATACGTTGACGCCTCATTAGGCGCTGGAGAGCGTAACAGCGTCGCCGCCATATTGGATGGGTCCCTCGCTCTCCAAACCCAACTGGAGTCAACCAAAGACTGTATATATAAGAGGAGTCAACGGAGAGTGACCAACTATGCTCGTTTTCTTCAGACCACGTGGGACTTTTCTGTTGGGATTTATTTTTATTATATTTATATTTTTATTATCATGCCATACCATGTGTCTAATTTTGTGAAAAGGCATAATAAATGTGTTTTTTAGTTGGGTAAGCACCTTCCTCAGTTCAAATAAATGCACTGGGTGTGAATGGAGACCCATCCAAGATGGCTTCCGGTCACTACAGCAGCGCCAGTCCACGGGCGTCTACGTATATGATGTCTGTGTGGTTGTTGACCGGTAGGCGGAGCCCTAGCTTAGAATTTGACTGGTTAATAAAAAAGGCTGTGTTCAAAATGTCCTGGTTTCACTCAAAAACCACCGAACATGATGCTGTTCTCAAACTAAAGCTCACAGATCCCAAAAGCCGCCTGTACTTACTGGAAAAACTTGAAGGCTTTGATCGTGTACCCTCTGGAGGAGAATAAATCCTTCAGCGCCTCCTCACTCACTGAGGAGCTAGGAGACATGGACAGAAGGACACAGAGACATGAGGACACGAACCAACAGCCAGCGAGGTGCGGAAGGCAGGAAGTGGGCGGTCTTACAAGATGTTGGACAAGTGCAGCGTCGTCGATGGAGGGAAGATGTTGTTGAAGTTCTTCGATCCAGGTTTTTTGAAGCGATGTAGGGCGGAGCCTGAGAAATCCCGAGTCAGTACCTGCTCCTCTTGCCCCGCCCCCCCACGAGGCAGCTGCACCACCGGGTGTTTGGACAGCGTGACGCGGATCACGTTGCCATGGAGTCGCTGACCGTTCAGGTGACTCATCGCTGCCAGAAAACAAATAAATAATAAAATTTCACTTTTTTTCCAAACATAAAAATGAAACTGAAATAATAAACAATAATGTTGGCAGCCACAGCTGCTCTGGGACATGCTGACGGCCACCACCAGCAGCGGGGGGGGGTGTAAAGTGCCTTGCCCGAGGACACAACGACTAAGACAGGCTGAGCGGGGCTTGGACCTGCAACCCTCCGGTCGCGGTGCGGGGCCCTTGCTCCTCTACCACCATCGCCCTGGGATCACATGTGAGTGGTTAAAGACGGGATTCTGACCAAGCTGGGCCTGCGTGGCGTCACTCATCTGGACCAGAGCGTTCTCCTTCTTGTTGAACAGGATCTTCACTCGCTGCACGTCTCCGTAGACACCTGAGAACAAACCAGCAGCTGAAAACCGCCGGAAGTCATCTGCAGGAAGACACAAGCAGTTCTGACAGGAATCTCACCAAACAGGATGAAGAGGCACAGCGGCGAAACTCTCTGCAAACAGCCAACACAAGGGATCAGAAAGCTGCACCCTGATTGGTCAAAAGCTGTCTGAAAGTATGTGCTTGTGACCTCTGACCTCTGGGTTCAGGTTGGACACCAGCAGCACCGACTGGACAACAGGGGTCGACACTTGCAGAGCAACGCGGGGGGGAGACACCAAGGACCCAGGAACAGCTGCCATGGGCACACCTGGAGCCGGAAACGCCATTATTTATAACACACCTGTGTTATATCGCAGGATGAATAAGGGTCCACCTCACCTGTCTTACTCGGGGATAGAACATACGTATTTCACACGGATTGCGAGCGCTGACGCGAGCTGCTAAAAGCTAGCTAACCACGACTATTTCTGAGGGAACAAACGGAGTTGCCTCAGAACAACTAGAGGGCTTCAAGCACCACCTAGTGGCCACACAAATTATTGCTGAACTCTACCTGCGATATAAAACATCACAATCATTAGTGTGAGCTTATGACCAAAAGATACTAGAACCTGGGAACGGAAACACTTTACTGATAACACACCTGGAGCACCTCTAGTGGCTGTGATCACTAACTAGGCTTCAGACCAGGAAACAGCCGACACGTGGACGGAGTCTGTGAGGAGAACAGCTGAGAACACACCTGAGTGTGTCACACTGACACCAGCAGAAGCTTTCACACACCTGAGGTCAGCTGACTCACCTGTGTGTTGGTGGAAGGTGGGCGGGAAAGCTGCAGCTCCATAGGGTGGAAGGGCTACACCTGAAGCACACAGAAGTTACCGGATAAGCTCCACCCCCTCACATTACCACAATGCCTGCAGCCACAAGCCCCGCCCCTTAGCCTACCAAAGGGAGCAGGCTCTAGCTCCCCGGTCGGCAGGTCGGCCCTGGTGAAGTCACGGCTCTTATCGTTGTTGTATTTGACGTTGAGCGCGCTGAGCTTAGAGAAGTCGATCCGGAGCGTACAGCAGCCGTTGTAGATGTTCTGGCCGTCCAGAGTCTGAAAGATGCAACCATCTGATTGGTCTAGAACCAGGTGTGTGTGTGCCTGTGCGCGTGTGTGCATATGTATGCGCGCGTGTGTGTTTGTGTATGCGCATGAGTGTGCATGTGTGTGCGTGTGTGTCTGTGTGTGCGTGTGTCTCTCTGTGTGTGTGTGTCTGTGTGTGTGTGTCTGTGTGTGTGTGTCTGTGTGTGTGTGTGTGTGTCTGTGTGTGTGTGTCTGTGTGTGT
>SSNS01000851.1:19536-28865 GCA_006937985.1 Aphyosemion australe
CACACACACACACACTCACTCTCTCACACACACTCACTCTCACACACACACACACACACACTCACTCTCTCACACACACTCACTCTCACACACACACACACACACACTCACACACACACACTCTCACACACACACACACACACACACACACACACACACACACACACACACACACACACACACACGTGTGCATTTATGTTTTATGAAACCACTATGACTTGGTGGTGGTTTATGGGAACACAAAAAGTATGTCAACATGTTTCATTTTCCCTTTGGAAGAACATGGTCACTTAAAAAATAAGAGAAACCTCTCAGAACACACATACATTCATCTATGACATTAGAGGCTTATGAGACCATGACTACATGGTGGTTTGTAACCCACACACACACTATTTCTTTGCATCTGGTGAACACAAAAAGTATGTCAACATGTTTTATTTTACCCATGGAAGAAAAGTCTCACTTCAAAAATAAAAAATCCCTATCAGAAAATACACACATTCATCTGTGACATTCTAAGGGCGTTATGAGACCCTGGAGGTCTGTAGACCACACACACGACGTGGTTTACGAAACCAATTTTAAATTGGCCATAAAAACCAAAAGAAAGTTTAAGTTGCTGAAATAACTAAATAAAATGACAATAGTAGTCACACAGTTAGTAATAATCTATTAACAATGCTTTTTATATTTGTCAAAAATTACAACATTTTAAAAGTCATGAATTACGAGACCATCAAAAATGGTCTCGTAAACCGACTGGTCTCATAATGCTGGTGTGTAACCTGACAAATCAGGCTCGCAAACCATAAATACACACACACACACACACACAACGAGCTCTGTTGTAAATAAAAATGGCGGCTACAGGTGTTAGTGTTTGTCCAGCAGTTTGATCAGAATTGACCCAATTACCTAGAGAAAGAAGGGCATGGGGGAAAAAAAGAGCCCACATTTAACAGGGGCCTGCTGCCTCTGTACGGAGGTTCAGATCCAGGTCCCACCTGGGTCCCATCTGGGTCGGATCTGTGCCGTTCACATCCGGGTCACATGTGGACACAAAGTTGGATCTGATGCACTTTTGCCTGCCGTGTGAACATTGCCATTGACGTCTAAATCCACCTGTCCCATGGCTCCGCCCACTTGCCATTGACTGTATTTAGAATCTTCATACTGATAAGAGCATAAGAACTAAAGAGGACGGGGCTTGAACGGCTCCTCCTAACCTGATTGGTCATGTTGTCGGTTTTCAGCTCTCGGTGGGTGGAATACTGAATGAAGACTGGCTGGTTCCTGATGGTGGGCGGGGCCGAGGCGTAGTAGTTCACCATGGTAACAGCTGCTTCTTCTGACGCCATCTCTACAAATGCCTGAACACAAACAAGGAAGCTAAAACTCATAATCAGGTAAATGAGGAGTTCACGCCCGCTGTCCGTTCAGGTGGCTCTGGTGCTGATTCTTCATCACTACCTGTTCTGTCTTTTTTGGGATTCTGTGATTATCTTTTTATTTTTCAAATTTTAATCTACCTTTTTAAACGTTTTATTGTATTGTTAATATTTTTTATTGTTCTTGTGAAGCGCCTCATGATCTTTCTGTTGAGGCGCTGTATAAAAATAGTCGTCTCTTCTTATGAGCCGGTAAACGTTACTCTCTGATCACGTTTGATGTGTGCCGTGGATTTAATGCGATGTCCGTGAATTTTAAAAACACATTTTGATGCCGAGAAAGCGCTGATTTTCAACAGCAGCAAAAGTTATTTTAGGTTTTGTTAGAAAAGACGTACAAATGTGCACCTCAACAAATTTATGTCATCGAACCAGACACGGAGAAGAAAATACGCGAGCTTCACGTCCTTCTTCCGGGACGACAGAAGGAGCATTAAAGGTGGAGAAAACCACCATAAATCTGGTCATGTGGTCAGTAGCGGCTACGCTGGGGGAGGAGAGATTCTGCTGTGATGTCATAGATGACACGTCTGATCTGTAGTCTCTTAATTACCCGTTTTTACCAGCTAATAAATCTCTGATTACCTGACAAAGTCAAACTCACACCATTATTTATCATTTAAACTGAAGTAGAACGTGTGTGTGATTCAGGGCGTGAGGCAAAGAGGACCAGCTTTTATAGCCCCGTGGAGCTGACCGGAAGGGGAGGAGCCTTATGGCACTTACACACTAGCACCGGGTCGGCTCCGATCGGTCGGCCTCAGTCGGCCCCGGCCCCGCCAGGTTGTTTACACACGTCTTCCAGGACACCCTTTGGAATGCGGACGTGATAGGCGGTCTCAGAAATGCGCGCGAAAATTTGGCGCGAATATATCAGTGATGTGGGCGGGTCAAAGGAGTGCGGAGAAGTCTGCCCGGTGTCTGCGCTCATCACAGCAGACGGGAACAGAGAAACGGCTGGGTGGGTCACCGCGAAGTCCGCGGTCTCTTCCTTATTAAACAAAAAGCTGCGTGGCAGCAGTGTGTCAGTGTGTGTGTGTGTGTGTGTGTGTGTGTGTGCGCGCGCGCTGCGCTCATCACAGCAGACAGGAACAGAGAAACGGCTGGGTGGGTCAAAGGAGCGCGGATAATTCTGCGGTCTCTTCCTTATTAAACAAAAAGCTGCGTGGCGTCAGTGTGTGTGTGTGTGTGTGTGTGTGCGCGCGCGCTGCGCTCATCACAGCAGACAGGAACAGAGAAACGGCTGGGTGGGTCAAAGGAGCGCGGATAATTCTGCGGTCTCTTCCTTATTAAACAAAAAGCTGCGTGGCAGCAGTGTGTCAGTGTGTGTGTGTGTGTGTGTGTGTGTGTGTGCGCGCGCGCTGCGCTCATCACAGCTGACGGAAACAGATAAAACAGCTTCAGTCAGAGGCTTGTTAACTCCTCCGCATTCAGAGTGATAATGAAGCGCACATGCGGGAAGCCCCCGCTGGCGGATTCTATCCGCTAATCGGAGGTTCCCCCTAAAGGTAGGCGTGAATTTGAGCCGACCAATGAGTCGGCAGTGGGTGTGTTGGCCCGGTTTCGACAAAAAGCAGACCACCTTCAGATGAGGGCCGAAAACACGTACGGTTCAGCCCCAAAAATCCCCGGGCCACCCGGATGTGAAAGGAACATACCCAATCCCGCCCGGTCCGAGCCGGTGCTAGTGTGTAAGTGCCATTAGGCTCCACACAGAGGTAGCTACCTGTTCATACCTGGTTTTTGGTCCTCAATGTGATCAGTTTGTTGACTCTGCCGAAGGGAAGTGCCAGAGCAAGTAGTTCCTGTTCAGAGACATCCACAGGTAGCTGGCGCAGGTGAAGGACCTGGGACGGGACGTGTTGAGCATGCTCAGAAACACACAGCCTTTCAGGGCCATCCACTGCAGACAGGAAACACAGGTGGGATACACGCGTAACTGATCAGCCAGGTGTAGGCGCCGCCGTGGGCAGGACAACAAGATTGTGGAACTTCAGAAACCAGGTCAAACCAAACTGAAATGTGCAGGTACAGAGATGGGCCTCACCTGTGGACAGGTGGGCGGAGCTCATGTTTGCAGAGCAGCTGCCTGACCATCTGAAGACCTGCAGCAAAACACGTGATTACTGCGAGTAATGTCAGCCGATCAGATTGTGATGGAGATAAAAAAAAGTCTGACCTGATATAAATGATCTTTCATCTAAAAAATAATAAAATAGTAAAAAAACAGGAGATGATTTGAGAATAAAAGAATAACTGTACTTCCAATAAAGTGTGTGGTTCTGTATGGGCTCGGCTTAATGGTCCAACATGGAGCCACAGAGATTAGGGTGGAAAGCTGTGATCAACAGGAAGCATACTCTTCTTCTTCTTCACTCTGGAGGAAAGATTCCCACGCCTGACCATTAAACCATCACCAGATCAGAAACAATTTAGCAGCGCGGAGCCAAACTTTCTGTTTAGCTCAATATGTTGAGTTGAAATACAGAGTTGTCAGGATCATGGATGTATGAGTGTGGCTAGATCACCATGGTAACAGGTAGAACCATCATGTCGATGAGGTCATAGTTCTGTTGGACCCTGCCAAAAGGGAAGCCATCGTGGAAGTGATAAAAACTGCAGTTCCACTCTCGTCCACTAGGGGCTGGCTCCAGAAAGGAGCAACTTCCCATTGACTCCCATGTTAAAATACCAACTTCACAGCAGAAATAAACATGTTTACAGCCTGGTTCAATAATCTATTCTATCTTTAATAGGTCTAGTTTACAGTCCTGCCAACTCTGAGGGGGGTGGATTTGTTTGTAACTCTTCTTCTTTAGATGTAATTAAAGCTTGAAATGATGAATAACTAGGGGCGTGTCCTTTTGATTGACAGGTAGCAGATGAATCGTCAGTGCTAGCGCTAGCAGCTAGCCCTCTTTTTTGCTCCAGGTAAGGCCTCAGCCTCACGTTAAAAGTGTTTACAGCCTAGAAGGCAGAGGATAGTAGAGTCACTCAACCCTGGGTTTCTGGATAAAAGTGCTCGCCAACCTCCGTTAGCTTTGGTTAGCTCAATTAGTTCGTAGCTACATCGGCTCAGAGTTTGATTGGTGTCAATCATACTGCCCCCACCCTCACAGCCAAGAGTGATGAGATGCGTGATGCGGCCAAGATGGCAGTGGTGGTAACCGCTTACTGGGCTTCGGTTCAGCTCTTCAGAAACCTACGGTAGAGGGTTCGTCCATCTTGTATACAGTCACTGGTTGGACCCCGGAACATTTAAAACAAACTTCAGGTTGAAGCTCCACCTCCATGATCCAGAGTAAAAATCAGGTAGTCCTGACCCAACCCAACCGGGTCTACAGGGACCAGGTCTAGAGAGATCGGGTCTAGAGGGACCGGGTCTAGAGGGACCAGGTCTAGAGGGACCGGGTCTACAGGGACCACGTCTAGAGGGACCAGGTCTAGAGAGACCAGCTCTACAGGGACCGGGTCTAGACGTCTAGAGGGACCAGGTCAACAGGGACCGGGTCTAGAGAGATAGGGTCTAGAGTAGGCTTGGGTGGTATACCGGTTCATACCGAAAACCGGTGTTTATTTTGGTTGTGATATGAATTTTTCACATACAGCTATACCAGTGAATAGCCTAAACAACGTCCAGAATGTTAGCAGTGGGAACGTGTTTCAGTGGGGACTCATTTCACTGCTACACACAAACACCACAGCGTGAGTGAAATGTAAACTTTTGAACCAAGAATGGCGGCTGGTGGGAGTTGTCACGGCAAAATAGAAATTACAAACCCAGAGGAACTTATTCCAAAAAGAGGAGCCGCGTCTGTTGTTTGGAGGTTTTTCGGGTTTAAAAGGTCGGACGTGGAGCAAACAACTATAATATGCAAATGCTGTCGAGCAATGGTGGTAGCCAGTGGGGGTAATACCAGCAACTTGCTTCACCACCTTAGCCGAAAACACGTCTTGGAATACCAAGAATGTCTCAAGCTTAGATCTGCACCCTCCACCTCCACGGCTAGTTATTGGTTGGTTGGTTTGTTACCTGTTGTTGAAATACCTCAGTCATAATGGGATGTTAGATGATAAAGATGGTTAACTGCACTGATTATACGCAAACTATGTTCAATAAAAATGGCTTATTTTGACTGCAATATTTTATCATTCTAGGTTTTTTTTCTTAATTACCGCTCTCTTTTGACAACCAAACTTTGAAGGGGTTATGCATTTACCTGCCTGTGACTGAACATGGAAAACGTATGATATTCTGCATATGAAAGTAAAATGGGCTATTAAGCCAACCTAGTGCAGTAATTACTTTCATTTAAAAAAATAATGTGGGTAATAATGGCTGTGTAAAAAATACCGTCAAATACCGTAAGACCGATATAATTATTTAAAAAACCGTGATATGAAAATTTTGCCATTCCGCCCAGGCCTAGTCTAGAGGGACCAAGTCTCGAGGAACTGTGTCTAGAGAGATAGGGTCTAGAGGGACCAGGTCTACAGGGACTGGGTCTAGAGAGATTGGGTCTAGAGGGACCAGGTCTAGAGGAACCGTGTCTAGAGAGATAGGGTCTAGAGGGACCAGGTCTACAGGGACCAGGTCTAGAGCGATAGGGTCTAGAGGGACCAGGTCTACAGGGACTGGGTCTAGAAAGATTGGGTCTAGAGGGACCAGGTCTAGAGGAACCGTGTCTAGAGAGATAGGGTCTAGAGGGACCAGGTCTACAGGGACTGGGTCTAGAGAGATTGGGTCTAGAGGGACCAGGTCTAGAGGAACCGTGTCTAGAGAGATAGGGTCTAGAGGGACCAGGTCTAGAGAGACCGGGTTTTCAAAAACAAAAAAAGAAAAGTGAATGAAGAGGTTCATCCAGGTAGAACTAACACAGATGAGATAAATCTGGGGTTCTTAGTCCTAGTGGGCCGGCCCGGTATCCAGCATGTTTTAGTTGTTTCCCTGCTTCAGCACACTTGATAACAGGCTTCTGCAGAGCTGATGAGCTGCTGAACATGTGTGTTGGAGCAGAGAAACAACTAAAACATGCTGGACACCGGCCCACCAGGACTGAGAAGCCCTGAGAGAGGAGTCTGAAAATCCAGATGTGAAACAAGAATACAGATGTTTTGTTCTGACATCTACTGAAGCCTGTTTGGACCACAGCAGTTTTAACGGACTCAGACAGGACCAGAACCGTCTGACAGACATGTCTACATCCGGAATAAACTGTCACAGTTCCATCGGAACGAGAACTCTGAGTCATCGCGAGATTTCAACCAGTCAAACCCAGCTCTGTTTACTGATTTCTAACCTCAAACTAAAGCGCGTGCAGCACGTCGAGCGCGTGCAACAGTTACAAGTAAACAGGTAAACAAAAGCAAACCAAATGAGTAAACAACCACAGACCCAAACATGCGGGGGGACCGGGGGGGCGTCGCGCTGGTGTCGAACAGTCACCAGGGAACGCTAGGCGGGAAGGTTCGGGAAGGTTCTCCACACTCACCGGTCCATGGTCCGGCTGAGGAAGAGGAAGGAAAAGCTGATGAGAATGATGAAGGTTTGTTTTTGGTCCGCCAGCCCAGCAGCCCCACAGCGAACAGCAAGCTCACTTCCTGTTTGGTGACGTCACCTGACAACATGGCGGCTAGTGGACACGCCCAGATAACCATTATTTTTTAAATTTAATTTAAGCAGGAAGAAAATCCCACTGAGATCAAAATCCTGTTTTTCAAGGGAGACCTGGTCAAGATGGGCAGCAGCGAGCAGCACGCAGAGTTACAGAAAGCCATCCTATATATATGTGTGTAACTATGGCAAGCCGTTTTACCATTTATTTAACAATCAGACCTCTCATTAATTCCTATTTTATACAGCAATAATTTAATTTATCGTAGTACTAATTGTATTCTTACTAGTCGAAATTGCTAATGAAGAGATCAACAACTATTTGTTACTAGTAGAAATTATAATGAAGGATATCCATAATAACAACGGCACTAGTAGGAATAAAGTTTGAGATATCTCAAAATCCTTAAGAATTTAAGGTGGCCATTTTAACATTTATTAAGCAGACTGGATATGTGTTCCAGATATCTATAGTTATATTGTTCCTAGTAGAAATGAACATTCCAGATATTCATAATAACATTCCTACTATCAACAATGAACATTGTGGATAGGAGACACTGAATTCCTCCTAGGACAAATGACTTCACATTTCCCATTCATGTGTATTGGGTTTATAGCGCCTCCTACCACAATTACATTCTTCCTAGTAAGAATGAACATTGTGGATAGGAGACACTGAATTCTTCCTAGGAGAAACACTCACTTTAGATAGCTCTAATTCAAGTATTACTAGTAAAAACTCTTATTTCAGACAGGTCAAATTAAAACTCTATTCCTGCTGTCTGTAATTTTATTTTGGATATCCAAACCTACATTTATACTAGTACAATTGTATTTTAGATAGGCAGAACTACAATCTTCCCAGGAATAAAACATTTCTTACTATCTGTTTTGATATTGTTGATGTCCTTTATTTAAATCCTCCTGTCCATATTGCTGTTTTAGAGAGCCTGAAAGAAGAATTCAGTTTCTCCTATCCACAATGTTCATTCTTACTAGGAAGAATGTAATCGTGGATAGGAGGAGGCGCTATAAGCCCAATACACATGAATGAGAAATGTGACATCATTTCTCCTAGGAGGAATTACATTTCAGATATCCAGAATGTTCATTCTTCCTAGGAAGAATTGAATTATGGATGTCTGGAGTACATATCCAATCCACTTATTAAATGTTAAAATGGCCACCTAAACCTTTATTGTTTTTCCTCCTAGTATAATTGTTATTGATATTTTACAATGTTACTAGTAAAAATACCATTCTGACTAGTAAAGATGGCATTCTTACTAGCAAGAATTTCATTTTCACCATCAGGAATGCTATTTAGACTAGGAAGAATCTATTTATAGATATATAAAATATAATTCCAGATAGTATGTGAGCATATTTTATGTTTAAATGGCCACCCAATAACATCTCACCAGATATCCTGAAAATCTTTTTAGATATCTAAAAATACATTGTTGCTAGTCATAAATGTAATTGCTGATATCTCAAAGTGTTTTTAACTAGTTCAAATATAAATTAAGGATATCCAAAATAAAATTACAGACAGCAGGAATAGAGTTTTAATTTTACCTGTCTGAAATAAGAGTTTTTACTAGTAATAACTGAATTAGAGCTATCTAAAATGAGAGTTCCTCCTAGCAAGAATTCAGTTTCTCATATCCACAATGTTCATTCTTACTAGGAAGAATGTAATTAGCCTTTCGCCGAGCCCCGCCCACCTTAGTTACTGTTGCCAACTCCGACAATAAGTGGATCAAATACTGCAGCTCCGCAGATTTCCGTGATGGAAAGAAGTAGACAGATGCGAGTCAGCGACATTTTTTGGAGCAATTTCTCCTCAATATCATCCAGATCGAGGCAAAAGGGTTACAGTATGCAGTGAAGGGATACATTAGTGTCGGCTCCGCTGAGCGAAGCGTAGCAGGGAACAAGGAGTTTGGAGTTTGGGAGAAGGTCCGGCGTCCGGGGACGCGTGGCTCCGAGGAGCGGTGGCGGCGATGCGGTGTCCCTGTGAGCTGTCAGCTGTCAGATGATCTGAGCTGCAGGCAGCTCTAACGGAGAAAAGCTCTGCATCGCTCAGTTGATCATCTCAGCTGAGTCTGTTTATAAAATGTAACTTTTTATGCCCGTGTTTACTTTTATTTTTAGTTCCCGGCCGGAGCTCGGCATTAATTCATCACGTGATCATGACACCACCCGCTGTTGCGCCAAGGCTTAATGTGCGTTTATAAGACACACGGTTGAGGTAATAT
>SSNS01000851.1:28901-67293 GCA_006937985.1 Aphyosemion australe
TACGCTGATTTGCCGGCACGGTGTGTCTGATCTAAAAGGATCTTGGATAGTCTGGGAGGCGGAGCTCCGCCCAGCCGCGGGCGGGGGGTGCACTCATGCTTGCTGGCTTGCTGGTTGAGCTCGATGAGGAGGTTCTGAAGGGAAACGAAGGAGACACGACTACTATCGAGGCTAATGCTTAGTAGTAAATTAGGCTTAGCTTCATCATCTTGTTTGGAGCTGTCGGATAGTAACGGTTGCTATGATGTGTGATTGGACAATAGCCGTTCTGGGGGCGGGGCCGGCGAAAGGCTAATTGTGGATAGGAGGCGCTATAAGCCCAATACACATGAATGGGAAATGTGACGTCATTTGTCCTAGGAAGAATTACATTTCAGATATCTGAAATGTTAATTGTGGATAGTAAGAATGTTATTATAGATATCTGGAATGTTAATTTCTACTAGGAAGAATATAATTATAGATATCTGGAACACATATATCCAGTCTGTTTAATAAATGTTAAAACGGCTTGCCATATGTATATATAGTCTAGCCACGAACCATTGATGGCTCTCAGTCATGAGGCGGGATCTACGGTTGTCTTTCAAAATGTCAGCACGCAATTGGATAGCGCTAGGACCAATCAGAGTAACGAACAACGTGACGATATCAAAGCGACGGAAAAGCGGGATGCAGCAATGGCGTCTAACATCAATGATTTCTGTGGTTTTTGTATAAAAACATGTGAATATCAGGTGTACTGGGACATTGCACTACTTTGTTTGATAAAAATAAGAAGCCGCTAAGTATATCAGACAGACTTACGCACGTTGGAGTCTAAATAATCCAATGTTGATGACAAAGCCGTTTCAAACCAACGTGGTTCCTGCACCACCGCCATGTTTTTTTAAATTTTTTTTTATTTAGCAATAAAAATCATGTATTACAAATACATATATTCTTATTACATACACGCATATACTATAATAACAGATTATTTAACGTCACAAACCTGAACAAGAATTTAGAACATACCTAACAAAATAATCAAAGAAAGAAAAAAGAAGAAAAAAAGAAAAGAAAAGGGTATTTTCCTCTTTTTTTACAAAAATATTCCTTTTGAGATACAGGCTTCAACATAACTTAAGGTTCTGGTAGCTTTTGGACAATTCACATGTTTTAAAGTATCAAAATAGATTCTCATCTCAGTCTTAAATCTGTACACATTGGGCTTTGTATTGGACCACTTAGACTTATGAATATGAAATTTCCCAAACAAAATCAACAAATTAACAATAAGTGAGATTTAACAAGGTCTATTTTTTCTCTTAGGAAAATAACGTCTCTTAAATGTAGTCTAATTTCATTATCAAGGCACAGTGACGTTATATGTTCCACCTCATACCAAAAGTATTTAACAAAAATACATTCCAAAAATAAATGTGTAATTGTCTCAGTAGCTGAATTACAGAAAGTACAAGAATCATCTATATCTTTTCTATATTTTTTAAGAAATTTTTTTGTTGGATATATTTGATGAATTATTTTAAAATGTACTTCCTTAATTTTGTTGATGAGCATATATTTATCAGCCATAGTCCATATTTTCAACCAGTTTATATTAGTTATTGTATTGTTCCAATGGAACTGACATTTGGGTATCCTTTGTGAATGAATAATATATCTAAAAAATGTATTATTACACTTTTTGTCCAGAATACAAATTCCATCAATTGAAAGATCTATTTTTGGTGATAGCCGTAAATTTGGTTCTTGTTACTTTGCAATAGTCTAATAAAACCAGCAGGAATTGCATCAAAAACTATAGAGTAGTCTTTCACTGAAATAGGAATGTTAAACGTTTGGAGAAATTCAGTATATGTAAACAGCAGACCATTTTTTTATTAATCAGTTGAGAAACATAATTTATATTATTTTGAGACCATTGTTCATAGTATATGGATTTATTCTTATATTTAATGAATTTGTTATTCCAAATCAAGTGTTTGTGTGGGGAAAAATTATGTTTGTATATAAGAAGCCAACATAGCAAAGCCTGTTTATGAAAGTTAGACAACATAGTGGGAATTTTGTTAACATCAAAATCGCAATGCAAAAAAAACCTTATTCCTCCTACTTGTTTAAAGATAAGGTTTGGTATCAAATACCACATTTTATCTTTGTCTTTTATAAAGTATTTTATCCAATTAAGTTTAAAAATAGTATTTGCTGTATTAAAATCTAACATGTTTAAACCTCCTTGATTATACGAATTATTAAGTGTATATCTATTCAAAAAATGAGATTTGTTTCTCCAGATAAAATTATAGAGAGTGGAATCAATACTTTTTATGAAAGATTTAGGAACGTCAATCACTTTTGTTGGATACACTAATCGAGACATTCCTTCTGTTTCTGACAGGAGGATTCTACCTTTAATAGATAAATCCCTCATAAGCCATAAATCAAATCTGTGCTTAATTTTTGGAATTAAATGCTGAAGATTCGATGTTACCCTCTCAGACTGACTACGACATATATTTATACCTAAGTAAGTAACTTCTTCTTTAACAGGTATTCCTTCAATTTCTTCTAGGATATTATTCTCTTTAAGAGGGAACAAAACACATTTTTTTATTTATAGTAAGTCCAGAGACTGAAGAGAAAGCATTTATACATTCTAAGACTTTTTTGACCTGAAACTCATCTTTCAGAAAAATCGCTGTATCATCCGCTAACTGGGAGCAACCTGCCCTGCGATAGTGATCCCTTCAAATGAGTCATTCTGTAAATGTAGCACCAACATTTGCATAATTAATAAGAACAAAAAGGGGGCAGCTGGGTCACCTTGTTTAATACCTCGAGATATAGGAAATCTCTGAGTGGTCCCCCATGGCAGTTTAACAGAGCTATTGCAGTCATTGTATAAAGTTTTAACAGCATTAATAAAGTAATTGCCAAAATTTAAGAATTCTAAGACCTCAAATAAAAAAGCCTGATCTACAGTGTCAAAGGCTTTATATAAAGCAATAAATAAAATATAGCTATTTTCATGTATGTAATCTTTATAATCAATCAAATCAAGGATTAATCTAATGTTATTGCTAATGTGTCTTCCTTGCATAAAGCCTGACTGACATTCATCAATGATAAACAGGGCTTAAGTCTTTCTGCTAAAAGATGCGATAGTATTTTTGAGTCGTTATTGATTAATGTAATTGGTCTCCAATTTTCGATATGTAACTTATCTTTATTAGCTTTAGGCACTAATGTGATCAAACCCTGACGCAGTGTTGGAGGGAGCTACTTATTATTAAAGCCTCTTTATAGACATTTAATAAAAACGCAGAGATATGATCCTGAAATAATTTATAAAACTCACCAGTAAGTCCATATTATTTTTTAATTTACTGATACATCGTTTGATTTCTTCTTCGTCTAGAATGAGATCACATAACTCCTTTTGATTTTTGTCAATTTGTGTTCTATTTGAGATTGTGGAAAAAAAGATGATTATTACAGGTGGTTTTCTTTACGTATAAATCCTGATAAAATTCCTGAACAATGAGAGATACCCTTTGTGCATCATCACATATTACATTATTGACTTTTAATTTGTGTAAACTATTGATTGTTTGATTCCTCTTCTCCACATTATAGAAATATTTGGAGTTCTTCTCACCATGTTCCAACCAGGAACGTCTAGATCGAATAAAGGCACCCGTAGCCCGATTCTGATATATGTCATCTAACTCAGATTGTAATTCTGTTAATTTATTAACGTCAGTCTGAGAGGGCACATCATTCTCAAGGATCTCAATTATTTCTTTTAGAATTTTTTCTTGTTTTTCTCTCCTCTTTTTGGCTAATTCCTTACCTCTTTTAATAGCAGCAATTCGAATTTGAAATTTTGTATACTCCCAATACTTACCAAAAGTCTTTTCTTCTAAAGCCTTGTTCCAATTACAGTTAATAATTTCTACAATATCTTTCTTTAGAATATCATCGTTTAGAAGCATATTGTTAAGCTTCCAATAATTTGGGCTGTATCTCGTAGAATGAGTCACCGTATGTAAACTTAAAGAAATAGTTTTATGATCTGAGAGAATTGATGGTTTAATGTCAACATTAACTACTTTGTCTATTAGCTCATTCGATATGATCCAAAAATCAATTCTTGAAGTTTTTGATAAAACCTTATTGTTCCAAGTAAAAAGTATTTGGTTAGGATTTTTGATGCGCCATATATCACAACAGTTTAGCTGTGAGCATAAATTATGTAGCATAAAACTTAAATCTGCTGATTTTCTTTGAGGAAAACAGTCCATATTGGGATCAAAGATGCAGTTCCAATCTCCTCCTAAGGTTAATTTTGCATTTGGAAAAGTATTTAAAACAGACCAAATCTCTTTTATAAACTCTTGTAAGAAAACCTTATTCATCTGATTATTGTTATGACCATATATGTTACCTATTACAAAAAAATCATCTAAATATTCCACCACTAAAATAATCCATCTTCCATCATTATGTATAATGTTCTTTAAAACCTTCCCTTGAAAAGAACCTTTTAGTATAGCAGTCCCAGCTGATTTGTTGTTTGCATAAGACATCCAAATAGTATTCCCCCATTGAGCTTTCCAAAAGTTAAAGTCCGAAGCTACAGCATGTGTTTCTTGTAAGAAATAAAAGTCCGCCTTAAGATCCTTGCAAAATAAAAAAACTGCCTTTCTCTTTAACTGATCACGAATACCCCTTACATTTAAAGAATAAAACAATAAACTCAATATGAACAATAGAATAAAACACTCACTTGAGAAATTAAAGTTTGATGGATGTGTGAAAGGATTTCCATCACCTATCAACTATGTTAACATTTGAACAAACCTAACTAAATAGTAATACTCTCTAAATAAACAGTGTTACCTTTAGTATTTTAATACTGGAACAAAAATGTCTTGAGGTACACCAGGAATTTATCTGATCCTTTAAAGGATATTACTCGACTGCTGTAATTTGTTTTCCCTCAATGAAGGCTCTGGTGCCGATAAAGTAGGCTGTCTTCCCTTGTTTGCGTGCCTCTTCAACTTGCGGCCACAGCTTGTTGCGCATCTCTTTATCCTTGGATGTTAAGTCCTCTCCAAACTTCAGTTTTTTCATCTTAAGGAACTCTGAACCCTTCGCTGACTTCCAAACATGATCTCTGACTGCTCTTGAGATGAATCTAATTATCACCGGTCGATTCTTGTTGGATTCTTTCCTTCCAATCCGATGGCTAACATCTATGTAGATTCTTGGATCTTGACCAGAATCCGGTGTGATCTCCTTGCAGACTTCCATGATACGTTGTTTTACATTTTCTCCTTCCTGTTTGAGTAGCCCATACAAACGAAGGTTCCGTCTTCTATTGTATCGTTCTATCTCATTCACCTTGTCGTTAAGAGCCGTTATAGCTTTCTAGTGATCTTCAGTAGCAGCTTTAATGCTTGCTACTGTGTTCTTTGTATCTTGGACTTCCTTGAATAAGAACTCTGATGTTTCCTTCAAATTTTCGATGGTGTCTGTATTCTTTTTTATCATAGCAGCAAGGTTTTCAGCACTTTCTTTAATTTTTTCAGCAACAAGTCTCACTATGTTGTCTTGTAGCTCAGAAAGTGTTGGCTCTACTTTCCCTTTCTTGGATACAGGTGTACATGGGGCGGATTCTGGAAGAGGAATCTTTTCCACATCCATGCTGGTATATGTGTGCATCTCAGCCGCAGTTACAATGTTCATGCTAGTCTTGGGGGATTCATCTTTTTTTGGTACAAAAGGCAGCGATTTGTTTACTTTTTTATTTACCTTGTTCTCTTGGTCTTTTGTCAGCCATTTTATATTGTCCTGATGTATCAAATTACGTGGTAGGCCCGAAAACGCTCGACACGGTCAAAAAAGCAAATTCAAAACAGAAAAAAAAACTACGTTCCTGGCAGCTTTACACAGCTTGAATCCGAATATGAAGGTTTGTTTACTACAAAAATGATATTTTGAGGTGAGAAAATCCTTTTGTTGCACTAACCACGAACCCCTCCAACCTTCCGGGTCGCCATCTTGGCCTCTCCTGCGCCACCGCCATGTTGCTTGGGTTCGCGGCCGCAGCGCTGACGTCATCGGCTACTCCCGCTCTGTGATTGGCCCACAATATAGAGGGCTGTGATTGGCCCAACCAAAACTATAGCGAGCTGTGATTGGACAGCCACAGGCAGCGAGGGTTCCTATGAAGCGTGCCTAGACTCTGCAAAGCAAGAATTTGGTCTAGTCCACTAGGCTATTACAACATGTAGAAACAACACAACATCTAGTAAAATATTTCAAAATCAATTAAAAGTTAAACAATCTAAATGAAACAGTTACATGTTATGGAGTTGGCCTCAAGATTTCTTAGTTTAGATTTAAAAACACTCAACGAAGTTAACCGTCATTTTCCAGTGGCCTGCGGTTCGTTCCACGCTGAGGGTGCTGAGTGGACTAAAGCTCTTTTACCAAGTTCAGAGTGTGTGAACGGAACAGAAAGCAACAAGTTTTCTTGCAGACGAAGAGAATAGCGACCAGCATGTTTCATTTCCAGAAGGAAACATGTAGGAAGGCAGCCTTGTACAGGTCCTTCTCAAAAAATTAGCATATTGTGATAAAGTTCATTATTCTCTGTAATGTCCTGATAAACTTTAGACTTTCATATATTTTAGATTCATTACACACAACTGAAGTAGTTCAAGCCGTTTATTGGTTTAATATTGATGATTGTGGCATACAGCTCATGAAAACCCAAAATTCCTATCTCAAAAAATTAGCATATTCCAACCGACCAATAAAAGAAAAGTGTTTTTAATACAAAAAAGGTCAACCTTCAAATAATTATGTTCAGTTATGCACTCAATACTTGGTCGGGAATCCTTGTGCAGAAATGACTGCTTCAATGCGGCGTGGCATGGAGGCAATCAGCCTGTGGCACTGCTGAGGTGTTATGGAGGCCCAATCTCCTGATAGCTAGCTGCATTGACCCTGCCCTTGATAAAACACAGTGGACCAACACCAGCTGCTGACATGGCACCCCAGACCATCACTGACTGTGGGGACTTGACACTGGACTTCAGGCATTTTGGCATTTCCCTCTGCCCAGTCTTCCTAAAGGCTCTGGCACCTTGATTTCCCAATGACATGCAAAATTTGCTTTCATCCGAAAAACTCCAGCAAATTCCAGCAAACTGGAATGAGGAGCGGCCAAAGGAGGTGCGAGCTTTGGGAATAACCATAGAGATTAGGTTACTGGAACGTAAAATGCGCTGGTTGTTGGAAGTGATGAGTAATGAGCGAAGATATGACGGTGTTCTACCGATGATTGTTTTGTATATAAATTGATACCAATGTAACAACCTGCGGGAATGGAGTGATGGCCAGTTAACGAGTGAGTACAGATCACAATGATGAGTAGTGAAAGGGGCACCAGTGACCAAACAGAGGGTTGTAAAGGCAGCACAGAGGATCATCGGCTGCCCCCTATCCTCATTGATGGATATTTACACCTCCCGCTGTCTCAGCAAAGCAATAAAACATCATCAAGGACCCACCCTGGCTGTGATCTGATTGTCCTGTTGTTGTCCGGGAGGCGCTACAGGTGCATCACAACCAGGACAAACAGGCTCAAGAACAGTTTTTTCCCGAAAGCCATAACCACCATAAACTCACACATGCACTGACACAACCCAACTTCATGTCTCCCTTCTGCTCATCAATCTGTGCAATACCCAATAGCTATATGTTATTGACAATAACTGCAATATCTAATATGTATATAGCGCAACTTGCACCATTTGTTTATTTATTGTTTATTATGTGTTTGACTGCACTGAAAGAGCTGCTTCTTAAGGGACACTAGTCAGTTTTGGCTTGTTTTTAGCACCCCCTAGTGTTCGTTGGTGAAACCGAAAGTAAAACTTATCTCCTCGCTGTGCGTTTGTCTTTTTAACACCTTAATCTAACTGCTGAAATGTCTCATCAGTATTCATTAGTGTCTACAGGAATTATTCATCACTAAGTTAAACAAATCAGCTGTGTTCATGATCTAAAACATGCAGGAAATGTGCTGGAACCAGACTGCAGATCCAGGTAGGTCAAGCTGAATTTTTCTAAGTCCCAACAGACCGGACCAGCAACTGTGAAGTTGCAAGTGGAATATTCTGGCCACAGGGGGCGACAGGGGCTAATTCTATAACAGTGGCCTTTCATTCACTCTGTAAAGGGTCATTTTAGCACATACTGGCTCAAGAACAGGATTTAAAAATATGAAAAAGTTGCAAAGTGTCCCTTTAATCTCATTTTACTCGTGTATAGTGACAATAAAAGGCATTCTGTTATATTCTAAAGGAGCTGTCCATGGCCTCCACAGTGGGTGGGAGGGGTTTCGTAAGATGGAGGTCATCTTCCCCAGCATCCTCCTCTCACACGTCTCCTCAACAGAATCCAGCGGGCNCCAACCGGCTCCAACCTAAAAAGTTTGTTCAGCAAAACTCATGCAAGCATAATGTTATAGACTTTTACTCCACCATGAATCTCACCTTTTCAGGTTATTTCCATTGAATTCTGAGGTTGTTTACAGTGAAAATTAGTTATAGAGCTAATTACTGTAGCCTTTAATGGAATTTCATAGAAATACCACAAAATGGGAACTTTTAAACTGCTGTTAAATCTGTCAGAGTGGAACGGTTTTATTCCACTCCCGCACTCTTGACAGGTATGCTCCTCCAGCAGCAGCTCTCTCTAGCACGTGAGAGGTGCGTTCTATCCTTCTTTCAAAAGGTCCCATTTGTGACATCACACACGGGGACGTTTTGAGACGGCTTGTTTTAGGCACAAAATAGGGAGCCTAAGTCACGCCCATCTACTTCCGGACCATGGGTCCCTATGAGAGCCTATGAGGATAAAAGCTAAGTTCTGATCCTGTTTGGTCTGTGCCGTGGATTTCATATGATGTCCGTGAATTCTAAAGACACATTTTGATGCTAAGGAAGCGCTTATTTTCAAACAGCGGCAAAAGTTTTTTAGGTTTTGTGTGAAAAAACGTGTAGAACTACAAATGTTTGTTTCACCATTTTGACGTCATCGAACCAGAGAAGAAAGTGTCTGAGTTTAGCGAGCTTTGAGTCCTTCCTCCAGGACGACAGGAGCATTGAATGTGGAGAAAACCACTATAAATCTGGCCAAGGATTCATCTTTTATCCGTGCTAAAAAGTTTTTCATCTCTAACTGAAACTGAAAAAGGTGAAACAGAACTCTTTCTGTGCAGTAAAAGCTCGGCTCTTTGCTCTTTTCCGTTGGAACGTAAACGTTCTCGGCCGACCGGACGAGTTAAACCTTCACCAGACTGTTGGGATCGACCCAAAGCGTTTTCATCCTTCCACACGTGCTGTGGTCCGAGTCTTGGTGCCATGATGCTGAAACTGTTTGGCGCTAACGTTGGGGAGCGTTAAAGTGGAAGCAACACGAGGAGAGCAGACTGCACCTCCTTTACAGGCGAGCTGCAGCTTGTTGTCATAAACTTCTGGGAATCCAGTAAAATCCTGAGTCACACAGTAACATAACACTCCTCACGGCACATCCCACAACCAACCTGTGAACCATCAAAGTTTGTCTCCACACTGAAAAAAAAGATTTTGTGGTATAGTAATATTTATTAGGTGAAATGTCACAATTTTTATTTAGTAATTGTAAGTACCAGTGAGAACTTGAATTATTCAAGTAAATTTATATATGGCATTCATGTAATAAATAAACAGTGTGGGATGAGTAAGTTTTACTACATATTTTTAAATAATATTCAAAGGTTTCATATCATTGCACATTAACTTAGAAATACCAAGTAAATATTAATAGGGAACCTAAGTCACGCCCATCTACTTCCGGCCCAAGGAAGAACCCGGAAGAACGAAAAAATGAATGCAAGTCAATGGGGCAATAAAAGCTATTTTCTAATCCCGTTTGTTATGTGTCACGGATTTCACATATGATGTCCGTGAATTTTAAAGACACGTTATGATGCCAAGAAAGCGCTTATTTTGGACTGGGGGCAAAGGTTATTTAGGTTTTGTGTGAAAATACGTGTAGGATTTTTTTTTNAGCCCAGAACCGAGCTAGCTTTGGTAGCTAGCTTGTTCAGTCTCTTCCTGTCTCGGTCAGAGCTGCCTACACCCCAACAGACCACAGCAGAATGAATAACAGAGCCAACAACAGAGTGATAAAAGGATTTTAGCAGCTGGGAGTTAACTCTGAAGGACCTCAGCCTCCTCATGAGATGGAGGCGGCTTTGGCCCTTCAGGACCAGTTCAGTTTACTGTTGAGGTGAACACCCAGGTACTTAAAGGTGTCCACCACCTCAATGTCTGCTCCCTGGATGTTTACTGGTGAGTGAGGAGGAGTGTTTCTCTGGAAGTCAATCACCATTTCCTTTGTTTTACTGGTGTTCAAGCGAAGGTGGTTACGCTCACACCAGTCCACAAAGTCCATGATGACTGACCTGTACTCCTGGTCGTCCCCCTCAGACACACAGCCGACGATGGCCGAGTCATCAGAGAACTTCTGGAGGTGACAGCTGCTGGTGTTGTAGGTGAAGTCCGAGGTGTAGAAGGTGAAGAGAAAGGGTGAGAGCACTGTACCCTGCGGAGCTCCAGTACTACACACAACTACCTCAGACACGCAAGGCAAGGCAGCGTTATTTGTTTAGCACATTTCACACACAGAGGCAATTCAATGTGCTTTCCAGCAGCAAGAACAGCAAAATCAAATATACAAATAAATTTAGGTCAAATTAAATACACAAATTAAATTCAGATTTAAGAATCTGATAAAAAATGGACTGTTTGGCTGAAGTCAAGGCATGGATGGCAGCAAACTTTCTGTGTCTAAATGACAGCAAAACAGAGGCAGTGTTGTTTGGACCAAATGGTCATCTGGACTCTTCCAAGGTGGACTGTGGTGACCTGAAATCCTGCCTAAGTGCCTCAGTGGTAAATCTTGGAGTAAAGATGGACAATGCCCTGTGTTTTGATGCCCATGTTGGTACTGTAGTGTCATCTTTTTATCACCTGAGAAGGTTGGCTAAAGTGAAGCCATTTTTATCTAGACAGGATCTTGAGACTGTGATTCATGCTTTTATAACCTCACGTCTAGACTACTGTAATTCTGTCTTATTTGGGGTAAGTCAGGGTACAGCAGCTCGTTCAGAATGCTGCAGTGAGATTCTTGGTTGGCAAAAGAAAGTTTGATCACGTCACACCTGTTCTGGCTGCTCTTCACTGGCTGCCTGTAGATTTTAGAATTCGTTTTAAACTCCTTTTAATGGTTTTTAAGGCTTTGAATGGACTGGCTCCATCTTATTTGACGGATTTGGTGCAGCCATATGTCCCTGCTCAAATGCTCCGCTCCGAGAGCCGGTAGCTGCTGGTGGCTCCTAGAGCTCGGCTAAAGACCAGAGGGGATAGGGCGTTCTCTATAGCAGGACCAAAACTGTGGAACGCACTTCCCCTGTCTGAAAGACTCTCTCCATCAGTAACAGTTTTTAAAACAAGGTTGAAGACCCACTTTTATGGTTTAGCTTTTAACTCTCTGGGTTAGATGTTGTTGACCTTTTATACAATTTTACGCTGTTTTTAACCTGTTGGTTTGAATTGTCCTTGTTGATTTTATTAGTTTTACTTTGTTACTGTGCAGCACTTTGGTGGCATGCATCATGCCTGTAAGGGGCTCTATAAATAAAGGTGATGATGATGATGATGATGATGATGAAAAAGCAAAGTTAAAGGGTGAGCATCTACAGTGAAGAAGGTGCAGCATAAGAAACATTCATTCAAAGGCTGATGAACACATGCAAGTTACTAGAGTTGGGGCACATTTGAGGTCATGAGGAAGCTGATTCCATCTGTGTGCAGAGTAGCTAAAAGCAGCTTCACCCTGTTTGGTTCTCATTCATTCATTTCTTTCTTTCATTCATTCATTCATTTATTGGTTATATAGCCCTTTAAAACAGTCAACTAGACAGCCAAAGTGCTTAACAAATCACAAAAAAAACAAGAGAAAATAATAAGTAACACAAAACAGACAAAAAGGCAAATAAGAGAAAAGCACTAATAAAAATCCACATTACTGAAAATTAAAAGCTTTCCTAGGAAGGTTTTGAGTTTAGATTTAAAAAGGCTAGGGTCAGAGATGGAGCGTAAGTCCAGAGGGAGCTGGTTCCACAGTCGGGGTGCTGCTACACAGAAAGCTCGGTCGACTCGCCCCAGTGTTTTGTATCTTGTTCTCGGAATGTTTAGTAGTAACTGAGAAGAAGACCGGCGAAGGGATCTACCGCTAGTGCTGAAACTCAGCAAGTCTGAGATGTAGGATGGGGCCAAGCCATTAAGAGCATTAAAAACCATCAAGAAGAGCTTAAAATCTATTCAAAAACGAACAGGCAGCCAATGGAGGGCCAAGGCCGTGGGAAGTAGGGGTGCTGAGGGTGCTTCAGCACCCCCTGGTGGATGACAAATGATATGCATGTTGAATTTCTGCAGGCAAAATTAAACCAAAGTATTTTACTTGATTTAATTTTGAATTTAATTGAACACTACTACACATACATAGTATTATTTCTCCAAAAATGTAAATGTTTATGTTTTACATTTGATTTATGTCATACACACCACCTGACGAGGATACAAGTGTTGCTGTGCTCGTTGGCCAAGCGCTGCAAGGATGGAAGAGGGAGGCATCCTTCTACAAAATTTAAAAATACAAATGCAAAAGAAACACAACCCCCCCGTTTGGATAATGATCACAGCTGCCAATAAAAGTGTGACGGCTGAGTGCGTACAGTTGAGAAGGTGAACAAATGGAAAGATCTGTCGCGAACAAAAAAGACCAGTCTGCTCTTAAAAATCCCCAGACTGGCGGGAGTCCTCTTCCAAAGCTTTGCCATACAGCTCTATGATTATGCATATTTTTGGAGCGGATTCACCTGGTTTTGTGGGCCTTTATGGCGTTGTTCAGCTCCCGACGTGTCACCTGATAAATAGATCTGGGAGGATGAGCGCTGCGCTGAGGAAGGGACAGATCTGACAGCCAGGTCTTTCATGAAGAAGCCCTAAATTATCCTCACCTATGTTTTATTAACAATATTAAACATTTTAGATTCAAATGAGAGACCGGAGGAGGGAAGCTGCACATTAATGACGCACGAGGATTTCCCAAAAAGGCCGTGTTCCTCTCAGAAACGAAGAAGAGACTAGGGAGGGTGAGCTAAGTTAAAAAACTTCTGGAAAAGGAGATCTACACAATGGAAACATCAAAGTTAAAGACTCAACCAGAAAAGCTGGAACTTGCAGAAAAATTAAAATTAGACATTAAACTCCTCCAGCGTCAGATGATGCAGCTACAGCGTGTCGGAACATCTATTCTATTTAGACCATAGTTCATGTTCATTTGATGTTTGTTTTGTTTCAAATCGACTTTAGACGATTCATGTTAATGTTTATATTTAATGACACATTCACTGTTATTTGTTTATTTTTTTATATGTACTAATCCTAGAAATTTAACACACCTATTTCTTCACAATGTTGTGATTATTTAGCTGTTTAACAGTGACACGGTTCGACGATGGTGCCGTTACGCACAGATTTCCTCTGCCGTGTGCGCAGCAACACTTCCTCAGCGCGAGAACACTGCATCCAGGAAAATGATCGGAATAGGGCAGCTATCGTATGGATTATTATTATAGACATTACACAACGCTCTGCTGTTTAACGAATAAAATAGTTCTGGTGATAGCCTGTCTTTCGTGAACGCTTTACGCACAGAACAAATGAATCAGCTGCATCCTCGGTGAGTCTCTGTGCCAGGTTCTCCTTCTGCACATATATCTGTTTGTTATTTACACGCTCATAACTCTAGGCTAGATCTTCCAACTTACGCCTGGTGTGGACCAGGTGAGTTACACCTGGGTGTAGCGGCTGAAGGGCTTACGCCTGAGTGGTGCACTCGTCTTAACAACGAGCTACTTTCAAATCTACGTTGGACTTAAGGTTGAGCCCGAGCGTACGTCCAGCTGGTGCACTCCGCTGAGTGAAGAGCCTGCAGAGCATCTGTCCGTTAGTTGCATAGGCAACGTGTGTGAAGGGGTGTGGTGGATGCTGCAGAGTGAGCGGTTCGGTGTGGATTCTGACATGTCGTTGTGGGGTTTTCCCTCAGTGTTGATGATAATAAGCTGTTGTTATTTCGAAGAATAAACCAAGAATAAAAATGCAACTATATACTACTACTAGGCTATATATAAATATATATCTATATAAACATGTGTGCGCATTTGTGTGAGGCTGATCACAGCACCCCCAAAGGAAAATATGTTCCCATGGCACTGTGGAGGGCAGACAAAATCCGAGTGATGTGCTCGCGTCTGGGGGTGTCAGTTAAAATTCGAGCAGCCGTGTTCTGGATCAGCTACAACCCAGCTGACTGCTTTCTAAGGATCTCAGAGCCCTGCTTGGTGGAGATACTGGAAGGAGATCTGACATGTATTTTGGCCCCATGCCATTGAGTGATTTATAGTCTAGTAGAAGCACTTTGAAATGGATTCTGTAGTTTACTGGTAACCAGTGTAGAGATTTAAGAACAGGAGTGATGTGCTCGGTTCTCTTGGTTCTGGTTCAGACTCTAGCAGCAGCATTCTGAAGAAGCTGCAGTTGCTTCACAGCTTTTTTGGGAAGACCAGACAGAAGACCATTGCAGTAGTCCAGCCTGCTGGAGATGAACACATGAATGAGTTTCTCTAGGTCTGGTCTGGACATGAGAGCTCTGAGTCTTGATGAAGATGATAAAACGCTGATCTAGTTATAGCCTTAATGTGACCAGTGAAGCTCAGGTCTGAATCAACTATGACACCAAGATTTCTAACCTAGATCTTTGTTTTTATTCCTCTGGAGCCAAGTTGAGCAATAACGTCCATCCTATCCTTCTGATCTCCCAATATCTTCAGTCTTGTCTTTGTTTAACTGAAGGACGTTTGACTGCATCCAGTCATTAACTTGCTTCAAACACTGACAGAGGGAGTCTAGGGGACCACAGTCACTAGATGATAGAGCTAGGTAGATCTGGGTGTCATCTGCATAACTTTGATAGGTAATGATGCTATTGAATATAACCTGACCCAGGGGGAGTATGTAGAGATTGAAGAGCAGTGGTCCAAGAATTGAGCCTTGGGGGACCCCACATGTCATGGTGATCTGCTTTGATTTGTGATCACCAATAGAGACAACATAACTCCTGTCTTTGAGATATGATTGGAACCAAGTATGGACTGTGCCACAGCAGCAAATGATTTGTCACCTTTGGTCTTTAGCCTGCACAACCAGTAGGCTTTGATCACTGGACCTCAGGGACCTGCTGGGGGTGTAGGGACTGAGAGGATCACCTGTAGCCACAGCTGCCCTGGGGCACACTGACAGAGACACCACCGGTCCATCCGGCCACCACCAGCAAGGTGGATGAAGTGTCTAGCCTACAGTTATAGGGTGCAACAGTCACTGATGTGCTGGGTTCATATTAGATAGCACCACTAGGGGGCACCCTTGTTCTACATATGTTTTTTTTTGTTAGCCTCAGCCTAAGCTTATGTTCTGTTGCTAGTCCAGATGTCGGTGTGTAGACCATTCATTAATTCCGCTTTCATGTATGAAAGGAAGAAATAAGGTCACTTCACTTGAGACTCTGTCTTCGCAAGGCTACTGTGAGTTGGCAAAATAAAAGAAACTGGAACTCAACAAGTTTGTGCTGACTCGAGTGTGGAAGCTAATTACCATCAGCTAGCTCTCAAAAACACAACGCACCATCACAAGGGCGGGCACTTAACTCCTCTGCCACCATCACCCCTTTACTAAACTGAGTGAACGAATCTCACACCTTTCCCCACCTGACCCCTGCCAGGCTCCGTAGGCCCTAGTAACTTTACCAGTAAAAAAAACTGACCATTAAAAATAGTTTTCTCTCATCGAAACAGTAAAGTTTAAACATATGTGATAATAATCTGGCCCAGAGTAAAACATAAAACCATCAAACTGAAGAATTATGTGGATCGGATGTATTTATCACAGACCTGAGATTGATTTCAGGCAGAGGAAATCATCTTCCTGTTCCGCGGAGATCTTTGGCTGCACACAGGAAGTTAGTGAAGTACAACTTCCGGTCTTCTATCTGTGCGAAAGTGGGTGAAAGGTGAAAAAAGACGAGTTGCTGAAAACATTGACCTAAGTTTGTTTGACCTGTGTCCTTTCACGTGAAGCTACGATGCTGCAGAACACGGGGTGAGTGAATCCTCCTTCAAAAAGGTTCATAATGAAAGTCTGGAGTTCAGCTGCGGGAATAATCGTTCATTTAACCGGACCGTTGCCTCTAATTCTGGATTTTTCTGCTGCCGAACTGAAAATTGCAGCCTTTGCGTTTAAAATGTTTGTATTGACTTGTCCCACCATTCTAATCTCAAGTTTGATTGAAAACCGTCAGAGGTTTCAATGAGAGTTCGGTGACAGCTCATCATCATTGGCTTGTTGTTAGCTCCCTAGCTAACGGCACTTCCGGCGTATTAAGGTGGATTTATGTTCGTTCAAATGAAGATTTTGGATTAGGTTTATGTTCCGGACTGGTTCGTGTGCTTTAGAAATATTTAACCGAACAGAAGGATCGATGCGATCACATAAGACCAGCTTCAAAATAAAAAATTACAATGGCGTTGTCGCTGCGAGGCTTTTATTATGAAATCTAGACAGGAAGTTCGATAACAAATGATCGAACTTACAAAATCAATAAAATCTCAAATAAAAACTATAAAAAAAACTATTTTATATAAAGTTCTTTTTTAATGCGTTACAAAATAAAGTAATTACAAAATCTAACTGGTGAAACGATTTAAAACGAATGAGAGAAGAGTTTAGTGTCAGGAAAACGCCACTTTTGGTTTGATTTTCTGTGTAAAGTCTGTGTCGGGATGCTCATATTCCAGAGAAGAGTTTATGAGCGCAACATCTATCACTCCTGTGGAGTTATTACCGATTTTTAGATCTGCTGCGTGTTCTGGTCAACAACACAAGGCGGAGGAGAAGAGGGAAGCGCCATAGGTGCGCTCATCGCTACCTGAGGTTAGAGGTCGACCGATGATGGTTGTCCTATCCATAGATATCATATAAACATATGTTTATATGATATCTATGGTCCTATCGGTCTTTGTCAGACACGTGATCTTCCTGTTAACCACGCCCCCCCGGCGCCATTTTTCGTGTATGTTTACTCGCGTTGCTAGGGGAATCCTCGGCCGAAGTTGGAGCAGCACACCAAACAATCTAAATAATGGATAAAAAGGAGGACGAACGCATCCCTTACAGGGATAAAAAAAAGGCTAGGGATCTGTATTTGGAGAAATTGTCTACAATCGACAATGTAGGTCCCTATGAACTCGACGTAAACAAATGGAGCTCAGACGTTTCATCACTGCCTCCAAGTTACCGCGGTGGATATCAAACTATCTGGTGTTCGGGATCAGCGCGTACACGTGTCAGCAGTTTAAAAATGATAAATCACTGGAGGCATATGGACATTTTACACATGGCTGGGTACAAGATATGCTAATATTTCGACCGCAGGGCTGCAACAACACGATCGTCTCTGCCAAGGTGAGCATTTTCAGGGATCCCCTTTCACTCAGACCAGAGTAGAGGAACCGAAAGTTGTACTGAAGTCAGAGCAGCGCTACCTCAACATATTTTTACTCAAATGGCAGTAAAAAGAAGCCATCCCCAAAATTACTAAAGTAAGAGTCAAAAAGTATATGATAAAAAGGCTACTTGGGTGCTGAGTAACATCTGATTTAATAATTTTAGAATTTTGTCATCAGACAGACAAAAATAAACGGTTATGTGCAAATTCTTATGTTGTTGAGAGTAAATTGAAAGGAAAATGACACAAATAACATAATTACACATTAATAATTTATAAGCATAACAAAGGCTTTTGTAATTCATTTTTATGCAATGTGACACAAATACTTACTTTATAATGAATAAATATGTCTTACAACATGGTGAATAGTATTTCCTGTGACAATTATACTGTATATTCAGTTGACCTCAAAACGCAACAAGCTTGAGCTCTATGAAAGCAGAGGCGTGAACACATTAAAATGTAATGTATATACATTTTTTTATTCACACTGAGATTTGTTACAAAAAAAATCTGCATGTACAACAGGTAAATATAGAGCAAGTTAGAGGGACCAGTGGGCATGAGGGGCAGCAAAAAATTGAATGATGCCATGAAGGTTCCAAGGTTTGGCAGACCTGTATAATATTTCACTTTATCGTCATCCTCTCCCAAAAAATGGTCATGCATCCTGCGCTCATTTAGCTCTCGGCGCAGCTGTCAATTTTCTTCCATCAGGTGGTTTACCGATACCACCTGATACCGATAGGTGGCGGTCATGGTCAGCTGATGGCTGATATCTTGATGTTTTGCACCTTATCTGAATGCTAAATGATAATAATAACAACAGTGGACCGCCAACATTTCTGAACCTAATCAGTTTTTAAACACTGAGTTTAATTTAACCAACTGCTCAGTGTTAAAATCAAACATTTACCAAGGTTAATAAAAATACAAATAAGTATAAAAAATACAAAACAGGCAACAAAGAAATGTCAGTAGATGATGTTTCAGAGCATTTATTAAGCAGATGTAAATTTTAGGGATGCACCGATACCACTTTTTTGGAAAACGAGTACGAGTACTTGCATTTCAGTACTCACCGATACCGAGTACTTAATAAAAACATGATTTTAATTTACAGATAACAGCTTTAGTTGTATACTTTAACAAAAAAACAAGGCACTCGTTTGGAATTAAGAACATTTATTTAAAATGAAAACTTCTCCCTGCTCTGAGCTGCAGCTGGGGCCTTGGGGGCGGGCACTCGGCGCCTGTGATTAACCCCTTACACGCCGCTCAAACAGACATTTCTCAGACCGTGGTATCGGTCCCCGGTATCGAGGGACTTTTAACGAGTATGAGTACTTTAGAAAATGTGGTATCGAGGCCGATACCCGATACCGGTATCGGTGCATCCCTAGTAAATTTACATGTAAATAGAAATAAATACTACTAGATATAGTTGGACTCACCTCAACACATGGCTCTGGCTCTGGAACCAGTTTCCTCGAGAAGGGTTGGACTCTCTACCACTCTGGAGTTGCTCCCACGACTGAGAGGCGTCGAGCAGGGGTGGGCATACTTCTTGCCCCCAATCTTGGTGCCTGTACGTTGGGGTTTACCCCGGTGAGCGAGAGGGTAGCCTCCCTCCGTCTTCGGGTGGGGGGACGGGTCCTGACTGTGGTTTGTGCTTATGCACCAAACTGCAGCTCAGACTACCCACCCTTTTTGGAGTCCCTGGAGGGGGTGCTGGAAAGCGCTCCTTCGGGTGACTCCCTCGTTCTGCTGGGGGACTTCAATGCTCACGTGGGCAACGACAGTGAGACCTGGAGAGGTGTGGTTGGGAGGAACGGCCCCCCCTGATCTGAATCCGAGTGGTGTTCTGTTATTAGACTTCTGTGCTCGTCATGGATTGTCTATAACGAACACCATGTTCAAGCATAAAGGTGTCCATATGTGCTCTTGGCACCAGGATACCTTAGGCCAGGTCGATTTTGTTATCGTTTCATGTGATCTGCGGCCGCATGTCTTGGACACTCGGGTGAAGAGAGGGGCGGAGCTGTCAACTGACCACTACCTGGTGGTGAGTTGGCTTCGATGGTGGGGGAAGATGCCGGTCAGACCTGGCAGACCCAAACGTGTTGTGAGGGTCTGCTGGGAACGTCTGGCAGAGTCTCCTGTCAGAAGGAGCTTCAATTCCCACCTCCGACAGAACTTCGAACGTGTCCCGGGGGAGTCAGGGGACATTGAGTCCGAATGGGCCATGTTTCGTGACTCCATTGTCAAGGCGAGTTTTCTTCGCAGGGTGGCTGGACTCTCCCTTAGAGATGGGGTGAGAAGCTCGGCCATCCGGGAGGGGCTCGGAGTAGACCCGCTGCTCCTCCACATCGAGAGGAGCCAGTTGAGGTGGCTCGGGCATCTGATTAGGATGCCTCCTGGACGCCTCCCTGGTGAGGTTTTCCGGGCACGTCCAACTAGGGGTGGGTGCGTTTCATCGATGTGGCGATGCATCGCAAAGCTTTACGTGAGGATTCAGAATCGATTAAAGAACGTCGATGCTTAAAAAAAACAACAACGTGAAAGCTTTGTTGCAAAGCCGGTACAAAAAGAAATACACGTAACCGGAGCCTTAATTTGTTTTTGTGTAAGGAAGATGCTTTTTACTGGCGCACAATGTGGTAATCTAGTTGCTGTGGAGGAAAATAGAGGAACCAGCAGAAGCGGTCCAAAGTTTGGGATCAAACGCGCAGCTACGGGCAGATTGGCTAATGCTAACTAAGCTAACGGATAGCAGACTCACGCCGTGAGTTCCAAAAGAACACGATGATCTTGGAACTAAGAATGACTAAACTCTACAAGCGGAAGAAAAGTCCCACCATCCTGTTTATTCATAGCTGTCTGCAGCGCTATGGAGCAGAGCCACAGCAGCTACTGGGACTCAAGTTGTTGCTACGAGATTGCGCAACACACCGCTCCATGCCTATGGCAAGCCGTTATAGTATGTAATTCACAAACACTTCTATCTGTGAACGTAATTTAACCTGGATTATTGCCAACCCGTACATTATAGACATGCCACCATTACATTGTTACCAGTAGAAATGAAATGTTATTCAATATCTCAAAAGCTGTAAGACAGTTGAGGTGACAGCATGTTGTTTTGCATGTTATTGAACTGTTTTCTAATAATGTTCTGTTGTTAAATAAAGTAAAGGAAGGAGAGAAAAAATGTTTCCCTAGCAGGTTTTAAATGTTTAAAGCTTTCCCTGATCGAAGTTAAGTTGGTCAAAGTGCAAATATTTACACAAGTCATACAGTCATAAAATAAGATTTTGTCTTTGAAAAATAGTTAAATGTAAAAAAAAAAGTATTTAGTTACTGAGAGTAGTTTTAGAGGAACTGAGTTGATTGATAGGTTATTTATTTACAAATGTAGACAAAGAAGAAGACAATCAATCTCGTATGAAAAAAAGCATTAAAAATGTCAATAATCGAAGAATCGTGGCACCAGTAATCGAACCGAACCAAAAACCATTATAATTGAAGAATCGAAGCATCGAAGCTCCCATAATCGAAATCGAATCGAATCGTGAAGTACCCTATTTGGAACACCCCTACGTCCAACCGGGAGGAGACCCAAAGGAAGACCCAGGACACGCTGGAGAGACTATGTCTCTCGGCTGGCCTGGGAACGCCTTGGGATTCCCCCGGAGGAGCTGGCCCAAGTGGCTGGGGAGAGGGAGGTCTGGGCTTCCCTCCTTAGGCTGCTGCCCCCGCGACCCGACTCCGGATAAGCGGCAGAAAATGGATGGATGGATGGAATAACCAACCTGCTAAAACACAGCAGCAACATCTAAAGGTCATTCAGTCTATTCTAACTCACTATTTCTCAGCATCTTCATGTAAACTACACTGCTCACTGCTCTTTGATATAAGTTGGAAAGTCTTATATGGTAAGGCTTTTTAATTATTATTATTATTATTATTATTATTATTTTTTTTTTTTATTATTATTTTTTTTTTTTCACAGAAAACATTTGTTGTTTTTTTTTTTGTTTTTTTTTCTCTTGTTTTTTGTGAATTCAATATTATTTTACCTTGTTCGAAATAAAGATCATCATCATCATCATCATCATCATCAAACTACACTGCTCACAAAAATGAAAGGAACACTTTTTTATTGGGCCTGGCATGAAATCAATGAAACCTGTCTGATAATTTTCTGGTTGATGAAGCAGCTGAGGGCATTGTTCATCACTTTCAGCTGTATTGGTGTTCATGGACTTAACGACAGGTGCACTAAAGTGGCAACAATTACAAAACCCTCAAAACAGGACTGGTTTAACATGTGGAGGTCATTTCAAGTTTCTCCCTCTTGATCTTTATTGGCTGGTTTTCCACTCGTGCTAGTTTTGGCTTGAGTAATTATCTCTACTGGCAGCATGAGGCCATTCCTTAACCCTACAGAAGTTGCACAGGTTGTCCAACTTCTCCAGGATGGCACATCCACACGTGCTGCAGCAAGAAGGTTTAATGTGTCTCCCAGCACAATCTCCAGAACATGGAGGAGATTTCAGGAGACTGGCGGTTATTCTCGGAGAGCTGGACAGGGCCGTAGAAGGTCCACAACCCATCAGCAGGACCGGTACCTGCTCCTTTGTGCAAGGCGGAACAGGCTGAGCACTGCTCGTGCCCTACAGAATGACCTCCAGAGGGCCACTGGTGTGAATGTCTCTACCCAAACAATCAGGAACAGACTTCATGAAGATGGCCTGAGGGCCCGACGTCCTGTAGTGGGCCCTGTGCTCACTGCCCAGCACCGTAGAGCTCCACTGGCATTTGCTCAAAAACACCAGAATTGGCAAGTCCGCCACTGGCGCCCTGTACTTTTTACAGATGAGAGCAGGTTCACCCTGAGCACCTGTGATAGACGTGAAAGAGTCTGGAGAAGACTAGGAGAACGTTATGCTGCCTGCAACGTCGTTCAACATGACAGGTTTGGTGGTGGGTCAGTGATGGTCTGGGGAGGCATATCCATGGAGGGACGCACAGACCTCTACTGCCTAGGAAATGGTGCTCTGACTGCCATAAGGTATCCAGATGAAATCCTTGAACCCTTTGGCAGACCCTACGCTGATGCAGTAGGTCCTGGTTTTCTCCTAATGCACGACAATGCCCGGCCTCATGTGGCAAGAGTATGCAGGCAGTACCTGGAGGATGAAGGAATTGAAACAATTGAATGGCCTTCACGATCCCCTGACTTAAACCCAATAGAACATCTGTGGGACATTATGTTTGGGTCCATTAGGCGGCGCCAGGTTGCTCCTCAGACTGTACAAGAGCTCAGGGATGCCCTCACACAGATCTGGGAGGAAATGCCACAAGACACCATCCGTTGTCTCATTAGGAGCATGCCCCGACGTTGTCAAGCATGCACACAAGCTCGTGGGGGCCACACAAGATACTGAAAAGCATTTTGAGTTGCAGAAATGAAGTTTTTGAAATAATGGACTAGCCTGCCACATCTTCATTTCACTCTGATTTTAGGGTGTCTACACAATTGAGCCCTCTGTAGGCTGAAAACTTTTATTTCCATTAAAAGACTTGGCATCCTTTTGTTCCTAAGACATTGCCCTGTCGTTATTTGTATAGATATCCAACTTCATATTGAGATCTGATGTATCTAATGTGTTTCTTTAAAGTGTTTCTTTCATTTTTGTGAGCAGTGTATAAAAGAAACCTTTAGAGCTCTGGACTCAGCAGCAGCTTCTCTGTCAGCCTGGAGGTGGAGACGCTCAGGTTGCGTTTTACTTTTGACCTTTTCAGCTCCCAGCTCACCACCCGCTGATGTCACACCTTGTTTCACCTTTCACCTCTGTCAGTGCGCACCAGGGCAGCTGTGGCTACACTGTAGCTCATCACCACCAGCGTGTGAATGGAGGAATGATGCACTGTAGTGTAAAGAGCTTTGGAGTCCTCTGACTATGAAAGGTGCTATACAAGTGCAGGTCATTTATCATTTCCTTGGTGGCGTCTCCATGACCTGCTGCCATGATCTGACTTTAGTTGAGCCATCAGACAGAAACTAAACAGGAGAAACCGTTGTTAGTATTTTTGTAGAGCATCCATCTTTCATTCAGTCTGTAGCAGAAGAACAGAGGAGAACTCAGCACATTACAGTCTGTAATAAATATTAGACACAAGAAATGGTAAATGGTCTGTATTTGTGTAGCGCCTTCTTAGGGTTCTACAACCCCCCAAGGCGCTTCACAACACAATCAGTCCTCCACCCATTCACACGCTGGTGGGGATGAGCTACATCGTAGCTACAGCTGCTCTGGGGCGCACTGACAGAGGCATTTTCTGTTCTCTGTCATCCAAATAAAAACTGCAGCAGAAGCAAAGGACGACGTGCTCCGACCCACCGGTGTCTGAGGGGAGGAGGAGGCTGCAGCTCCCGTCTCCTCTCCTCTGGGCTCAGAGTGGGATTCTCCCACTCCCATACAGGAAAACAATCTGTTCTATACAACCAGAGCTAATATGTTAAGCAGAGAAGCAGCTGATCGTTTAAGACGGTCCGTAAAGTTGATAACAAGCTGGCGAACAAATCACAGCCACATTCTGCCGGTCACCGGCGGTTCTTATGGCTCGTTTTTTTCTTCACTCGGTCAAGTTTTATTTTGTGCTGTGAAAGGATTTCCTGATTTGGCTCCTCTCGTCTTTTGGTGTCCTTGGTGGGGCAGGCTGAAGAAAGATGCAGAATGTGCAAAAAGGTTTGAGATAAAGAGTTTTCCTCCAGGCTGGTTCAGGTGAATCCTATCTGCCCTGAAGAAGTGTCTGCGACCCCAGAAGAAGTTGAAATGATGAAAAAATCAGCATACAGCCAGCTGTTCAGGGTAAACGTCCTGCTGAATCTTTCATCACCTCTCCTGACCGGTGGTCACTGATGAACATCCTAGTTTTCAGAGAGCTGAGTGATTTCAGAGGAGCAGTAAAGTCCTGCTTCAGCATCTCTGAATGTCATAGAAAACAGCATGTTGTCTTGCTGCTAACTAGCTGTGAACCACCATCAGCTTGTCTGACTATTTGGGTAGATGAAAGGATGGCGTCATTTCAGAATAATCCATTTACTTCCCAGTTGTCGTGCCAACCCTACCAGGTGCCACTGGCTACATTCTAATCAAGAAATTTTAGTTTCAAGACCTGTGATCTTCTGAAGTAAAGGGAGGCATAATGCTGCTAATGGTTTCAGCCGGTTCCAGTCACTGTAGATCAATGTCCTAGTAAAAATACCATTGTAGAACCCCCCAAGGCACTTTACAACACAATCAGTCATTCACCCATTCACACGCTGGTGGGGATGAGCTACATCATAGCTACAGCTGCCCTGGGGCGCACTGACAGACGGGAAGCTGCCGTACGCTGGCGCCACCGGTCCCTCTGACTAGCAGCAGGTAAGGTGGGGTAAGTGTGACTGCACTGTAGGAAAGCAGGAAGTAGTAGAAAGAGCTGTAGCTGTAGGTTGCTGCCACCGTTTCAACCTGTGAGAGAGCATAAAACAATACTTGATACTGCCCCCCCACACCCTGGCTGAACTGTCAGCAGAGCTGCCACTGTAATTGATTCTATCTGTACAACAGACGTGGAGCTGCTAGCACTAACTTTTAGACCTAAATACCTCCCCCGCGAGTTTGGTCATCTTGCCTTAGTGCTAGTTTACATACCCCCATCTGGTAATGTGACGCGCGCATCAGAGACCATCGCGTCATGTGTTCAAAAGCTCGAAGCTGCCTCCCCTGACTCTCCTGTGTTTGTCCTTGGGGATTTTAATGGCTGTAGACTGAATAAGACTCTCCCCACTTTCCATCAGTATGTTACCTGTGCCACCAGAGGCGATAAAACAATTGATCTCTGTTACGGCAATGTTAAGGATGCATACAGAGCGTATAAGAAACCACCACTCAGCACTGCAGACCACAATGTTGTCCACCTAGTCCCAGTATACCAAACTACAGAGAGAGGGGGTAGTGAAAAAACAGGTCCAAAAGTGGAACAGTGAGGTGCAGGAGACTCTTCAGGGTTGTTTTGACTGTTCTCTGTGGGAGGAGTTAACCAAGGTCAACACTTTAGAGGAGGCCACAGATGTTGTAACATCATACATCTCCTTTTGTGTGGACATGCTGGATCCTACTAAGACAAAGTGTTTTCTAATAATAAGCCCTGGATCACTAAATCACTTAAAACAGGGCAGCAGTAGCTCAGGAGGTAGAGCGGGTTGTCCAGTAATCGGAAGGTTGCAGGTTCGATTCCGGCTCCAGCCAGAGAATGCTGCTGTGTCCTTGGGCAAGACACTTAACCCGCCTTGCCTGCTGGTGGTGGTCGGAGGGACTGGTGGCGCCAGTGCTCGGCAGCCTCGCCTCTGTCAGTGCGCCCCAGGGCAGCTGTGGCTACATCGTAGCTCATCCCCACCAGCGTGTGAATGGGTGAATTGAGTTGATTGTGTTGTGAAGCGCCTTGGGGGGTTGTAGAACCCTAAGAAGGCGCTATACAAATACAGACCATTTACCATTTACCATTTAAAACAACTCTGAATGAAAAGAAGATAGCTTTTAACTCTGGGAAAAGACTGGAAGGCAAACTTATTCAACACATTCTTATAAAGACAGAGTGGAGAAGCTTTTTAACAACGGCAGAGCCAGGGATGCTTGGCAGGGGGTTAAAACCCTGGCTGGGCTCCGCTCTAAATTGACATCATCCGGCCTCCCTGCAGAAGTGTGCACTCGCATGGCAGAAGAACTCAGTAACTTCTTCTGTAGGTTTGATCAACGTGACTTTATCCAGGAGAGGGAGCAGCTCGCAGCAGAGCTAGCTCATATGTCTCAAGCTGTTGAGAACCTGCAGCTGCTGCCTGAGGATGTGGAGCGCACACTGAAGAGGATCAAACCCGACAAGGCTTCAGGACCAGACAGGATTTCTGGACGTCTCCTGAAGGTCTGCAGCAGTCACTGTTTAACCGCTCTCTAGCAGAGCACTCCATCCCCTCCATCTGGAAGTCCTCTATCATCTGCCCTGTGGCCAAGAGGAGCAACCCGAGCACCAATGGCGATTTTCGGCCTGTAGCGTTGACATCGCTGGTCATGAAGAGCTTTGAGAGACTCATCATGGCCCAGCTGCTGGCTGATGTGGGTATACACTCGGACCCACTGCAGTTTGCGTACCAACCAGACAGAGGGGTGGATGACGCACTGTTAACTCTGCTGCATAGGACCTTCACCCACCTGGAAAAGCCTAAGTCTCATGTCAGGTTGGTGTTTGTGGACTTCTCAAGTGCATTTAATACAGTTCAACCACACCTCAAAAGCCGTAAATTGCTGAAGTTGAATGCTAACCCCCATCTCATCCTCTGGGTGCTCTCCTTTCTCACGGAAAGGGACCAGAGGGTCAGGGTGAACGGCCATCTCAGCACTGTCAGGTCAGTTTCTACTGGTTCTCCACAAGGTTCGGTCATCTCTCCACTTCTTTTCACCTTATACACCAATGACTGCAGGAGCTCCACCCCAGGAATAACTTATGTCAAATATTCAGACGACACACTCATCATGGACACTACCAACACAGCTGGATTACAACAAATAGAACTGGACTTGTTTTCACTGTGGTGTACAGAGAACTGCTTGGACTTGAACGTCTCCAAGACCAAAGAAATGGTCATTCACTTCCACCACAGCCCATCCTCTACCCCGCACTCACTGTAAACAGTCAAACTATTGAAACGGTCCCTTCATACAAATACCTCGGCTTCATAATTGATCATAAACTCGCATTTCAACTTAACACCGAACACATCTTTGCAAAATGTCAACAGCGCCTTTATTTTCTTCGTAAGCTCTGCAAACTTCAGGTTCACCAGTCCATTCTTGCTGCTTTTTATAGATGTTTCATTGAATCCATCCTCACACTCAACATCACTGCTTGGGTTGGTTCACTTACTCTAGCTCACCGTAACACACTCAATAAAATCATCAAAATAAGCAGTAAAATCATAGGTCAGGAGCAGCAGCCACTCACCATCATTTACAACACTAGGCTCACAGACCTCCACAGACCCCTCACATGCTCTTCACTCCGACTACAGCATGTTGCCATCAGGTCGTCGGTTCAGGTCCCTCTCACTTAAAACAAAAAGGGCTTCCTCTAGCTTCCTCTATTAATTGCTAAGCCACAGTCCAAGTGACAGTGAATCGAACCAAACTGGAAATGTTTTAGTATTCTTTTTAATTAATTTTATGTATTTGGATATATTCTCTTTTAATTGATTGTATGCGTGTGTTCTGATTGTTTTCATGGGCTGTGTTGATACTCTCTCTGCAAATGAAGTTCCTAACGGATAAATAAAGTGAATTTTGATTTGATTTGATATGATTGAACTGTGCTCAGGGCTTTTTAAAGTTTTATTTCCATTTCGTCTCTGATTCAGTTGAAGTTCCTGGTTTAATCTGATACATTTAGTGAACCCTTACATCTGATTAATGAATAACACAAATGTGATTCATCAGTGTACGGATTTGTGTGTCTCAGGAGGCTAGCCGGCTGCACACTGTTCATCACTGGAGCAAGTCGAGGAATCGGTAAAGCCATAGCTCTAAAAGCAGCAAGAGATGGAGCCAACGTCGTTATTGCAGCCAAGACGGCCGAGCCCCACCCCAAGCTGCCTGGAACTATCTACACTGCTGCAGATGAAGGTAAGCTAACAGGCTAACAACTGATACAAATAGACTGGCTTAATGGGCAGAGCTGGAAGGTTGGTGGTTTGGTGCTAGCATCTCCACCATGACAACGTAATCCTGGCCAAGACACCAAATCCCACAAAGCTCTGCAATCAGGCGTGTGTGGGTGGGTGGGTGAATGTAGCTTGTAATTTTAAGATATATATATATTACAGTCTAACACCTGCTGTGGGTGGATCCTGTGGGTCAGTGGTTCTCAATTAGTTTGGGGGAGTTAGAGGGGGAGGGGCAGGGTGGACACGGGAGACTGGTCAGCCCCCCCGTGCTTGGAGCTTCTCTGATGGAGAATACGAACAATGCCCCAGTACATACCACGCTCCCCCCCTGCTCTGGGAAAGCTTGGCAACATAATCATACAAGGAGCGGAGGGGCTGAGCGACTTCCCACTCACCCTGTAGAGGTTAACAAAGTGGTTGTGTGTGTGTGTGTAATTTATCTTTTGAGTGTGTGATTTTTCTAATGTGTGTTTCAGTGGAGGCAGCAGGGGGCCGTGCGTTGCCTTGTGTTGTTGATATTCGAGATGAGCAGCAGATAGGAGCAGCTGTTCAGAAGGCAGTGGAAACGTTTGGAGGTACAACACATCTCTCATGTGACCTCTGCTGGGAGGTTTACAGCAGGTTGAACCTGTCGACATGGAAGAAACTTATTTCATCGCCCTCTGTGGGAACATTATCACAGATGTGGTATATGATTGACAGGTATTGACATCCTGGTGAACAATGCAAGTGCTATCAGTCTCACTGGAACATTGGAAACCCCGATGAAGAAAGTCGACCTGATGCTTGGAATCAACCTGAGAGGAACATACCTCACGTATGACCCACAAAATTTACTACTGAGCACATGCTGCTGAACACACAGTACTAAAAACTTGCTCTTGAACATATATGCTGTACATGCTACTAAAAGCATGTGCTACTGGTCACACATGCTACTGGACACACGCTACTGGTCACACGCTACTGGACACACGCTACTGGTCACACGCTACTGGACACACACGCTACTGTACACACACGCTACTGGTCACACGCTACTGGACACACGCTACTGTACACACACGCTACTGGTCACACGCTACTGGACACACGCTACTGGTCACACGCTACTGGTCACACGCTACTGGACACACACGCTACTGGACACACGCTACTGGACACACACGCTACTGGACACACACGCTACTGGACACACGCTACTGGTCACACGCTACTGGACACACGCTACTGGTCACACGCTACTGGACACACACGCTACTGTACACACACGCTACTGGTCACACCCGCTACTGGACACACACGCTACTGGACACACACGCTACTGGTCACACACGCTACTGGTCACGCGCTACTGGACACACACGCTACTGGTCACACACGCTACTGGTCACACGCTACTGGTCACACACGCTACTGGACACACGCTACTGGTGACACACGCTACTGGACACACACGCTACTGTACACACACGCTACTGGTCACACCCGCTACTGGACACACACGCTACTGGACACACGCTACTGGTCACACACGCTACTGGTCACGCGCTACTGGACACACACGCTACTGGTCACACACGCTACTGGTCACACGCTACTGGACACACACGCTACTGGACACACGCTACTGGTCACACGCTACTGGACACACACGCTACTGGACACACACGCTACTGTTCACACACTACTGGTTACACACGCTACTGGACACACACGCTACTGGTCACACACTCTACTGGACATACCTGTGTGTGTGCACGTGTTTGTGTATAGCCCTTTTTATAAGACACACCGTGCCGGCAAATCAGCGTAATATTACCGCTACGTGTGTCTTATGAACGCGCCATGGAGGGGCGTGTCATGACCAAGTGATGAATTAATGCCGAGCTCCGGCCAGGAACTATATTGAAAATGAAAGTAAACACGGGCATAAGTTTTGTTTTGTAAACAGAATCAGCTGAGATGATAAACTGGAGCGATGCGGAGCTCCGGGAGCTTCTCTCCATTAGAGCTGCAGCTCAGATCATCTGACAGCTCACAGGGACGGTGGATGACACACACCTGTAGCTGCTTGTGAAAAAAAACTTAACGAGCGTGGCTTCGATTGCAATAAAAAGCAAGTTATGTCCAAGATAAACGGAAGTTTCGCGGCAGCGCAGAGACCGCCCCCATACCTCCTTTATGCTGCCATCGCGTAATCTTTAATAAAATGGACATGATTGTGCAACATTACCACCAGGGTCTGAGCTCTTATAAACGACCTAACGCTCCCTGATGCCGCATCGGTGTTGCGGCAAATTGGCGGCATTGTTTTATAAAAAGGGCTTATGTAAGGTTTCTCTAGAGGAATGTCCAATAGTGAGTGTGAGAGGCCATAGACGATCGAGGAGATCTAAGCCCTAAGATCCCGAGGTCTCCCCAGAGCGTGGGGACCCCAGAGAGACCACAACTGAAGCAGCCCCACCCCCACACCCAAGAGGCACAGAGGATCAACCCAGGGGGGCAACCAGCAGCCGTGACAGAGGCCCAGGAGATCAAAACGGCGAGCCCCTAGGCCCCACCCGCAGCCACCCACACCAGGGCAGGCCGAGCTTGAGACTCTGTGGCCCAGGTCCCTACCTGACAGTCACACACTCTCACCCTGTTGCTCACATAAACACATCCAACCTAAAGACACACAAGAAACCACGTCATACACCCACTCACACTCCCCATACACATTACACACTCTGGTCCAGGTACTGCTGCACAGAGTGTACAACCATTCCTGGACCCAGGAGATGGCCCTGTTCTTACTGGGGTAATGATGAGTAGGCAGCCCCGCCCAACACGGGGCAAAGTGACCCACTACCCAAGACCCTGCACCAATGTGGAGTTGATACGTGTTTTTATAGGGTTACATTTTAAACGGGGGGGTTGCAGACACCTTCCGACCTACACCAGCTGGTGCCAGCCCCCCCAGAACCCTGAAGCCCTTTTTATAAATCAATGCCGCCAATTTGCCGCAACGCCGATGCGGCATCAGGGAGCGTTAGGTCGTTTATAAGAGCTCAGACCGTGGCGGTAATGTTGCGCAATCATGTCCGTTTTATAAAAGATTACTTGCTGGCGGCAAAAAGAAGGTATGGGGGCGGTCTCTGCACTGTCACAGACTTCTGTGTATCTTGGACATAACTTGCTTTTTATTGCGATCGAAGCCGCACTCGTTACGTTTTTTTCACAAGCAGCTACAGGTGTGTGTCCGGGACTGTGGAGAAGGGAACCACCCCCGCACCCCCTGAACGCTGCATCATATTTAAAAAAAGAACAATGAACTAGTTCATGTTTGGATCTGAACTAGTTCATTTTGAAATGTGTAAACTGAACTTTGAGCTAGTTCATATAGAAGTGGAACTTTCCCAACACTGATTGTTTTACTCATGGTACTTCTGATTTTCTCATGGTTATATGTTTTGTTTTATTTGAATATTTTTTCCAGGACTTCAGGCTTCCTTGCCTGGTTGTCTAAAGGTGCTTTATAAATCCAATGACTGAATGAATGCATATTTGTCTTTGTCAGGTCAAAGATGGTTATTCCTCACCTGCTGAAGAGTCGCAGTCCTCACATCCTGAACCTGTCTCCTCCCCTGAACCTGAATCCCATCTGGTTCAAGAACCACACAGGTAACCATAGCAGACAGCTGACTCCTCCCCCTAAAGTATTTGACTAACATGTCCATATTTTGGTGTCTGATAGCATACACAATGGCCAAGTACGGGATGTCCATGTGTATCCTGGGAATGGCCGAAGAGTTCAGAGGTCAAATTGCCATCAATGCCCTCTGGCCAAAAACCGGTCAGTGGCTAATAGTTAGCGTTCTAACGTTCTCCGTCCCTCCAATGCTAACTGCTGTGACCTCACTTTGTAGCGATCCAGACAGCAGCCATGGACATGCTGGGTGGAGAAGGTGTTGGCAGACAGTGTCGTAAAGCAGACATCATCGCTGACGCCGCCTATGCCATCCTGTCCAAACCCAGGGACTACACAGGTCACTTCCTGGTGGACGAGGATGTCCTCCGAGCACATGGTGTTCAAGACTTTGATCAGTATGCCGTCCAACCAGGTGACTGCTGAGCCTACACACACCTGGGTACATAAACTTTAATTTGATATTTACGGCGGTTTCTGATTGGTCCACAGGTCACCCCCTTCTGCCAGATTTCTTCCTGGATGAAGCACCGGAGATGCTGGTCAAACAGATGGAGCAGCACGGTGAGTCCTCCAGGATTTAGCACAGCCGAGGACTTTTCTGGTAGTGTTCTCATCTTTGCTTCTCTGTCATATGTGGTTGCCAGGAGCAACGCCGGCCTTCAAACCATCGTCAACCACGCCCACCTCTGGTGGACCAATAGAAGGCACCTTTGACATTATTAGAGCAGTTATCAACGACGATGTTGTCAACTCCACTCAGGGCATGTACAGGTTCGACCTGTTAGGTGAGGAGGAGATCATCGTTGTCCTTATAAGGACATTCATCCTGTTGGCGTGTCTCATTAACATGCTTGTTTCCATATAAGGAGAGCACAGTGGTGTTTGGTTTCTGGACTTGAAGAGTGGTTCTGGTAGTGCAGGTCAAGGTGAACCACCCTCCAAAGCAGACGTCGTCATGACGATGGACTCCAGTGACTTCAGCAAGATGTTTTCAGGTGAGCGGTAACTATGTCAGTAAGTTAACTACCCTCAGTCAGAGCAGTCTAGTTTCCATGGTAACGGTTGTTTCCTGTTGTGTTGCTTCAGGGAAGCTGAAGCCCACTTTGGCCTTCATGTCGGGGAAGCTGCGGATCAAAGGCGACATGACTCTCGCCATCAAACTGGAGAAGCTGATGAGTCGCATGAACAAGGCCAAACTGTGACACAGAAGCTCCGCCCACGGCTCCCCACCCCCGTCGATAGAAACGTTTGCCTTCAGAAGAAACTGATGTCAGCTGTAATCCTGCTGATGGGCTGGATGTAGCCACCCAGAGCGTTACCTAAAACCTGACCAGATCCAGTCTGATCAGCTGATGTTGACAGGAAGCTCATTAAATCTCAGCATTGTCCTCTAAACACTCTGATTTAAATAATTTTCACTAACAATAACTGATGATGTCAAGCTGCTGTGGTAACAATAAACTGGTCTGTCTCATGTAGGATTCTGGTCTAAATGGGTCCGTTAGACGGGATGATAACATCAGGTATACGTAGGTAAGGGTAGAGGTCAGAACCAGGGCCTGGCTCATCCCTTTAGTAGTGCTAGTTCACTTTAAATAGGCCCAAGGTCAAGTAAAAACACAAGTGGCTTCCATAGAAATGCTAAATGGCCTGTATTTGATATAGTGCCTTCTAGAGTCTTACAACCCCCCAAGGTGCTTTACAACACAAACAGTCATTCACACCCTGGTGATGATGAGCTACAGTGTAGCCACAGCTGCCCTGGGGCGCACTGACAGAGGCGAGGCTGCCGAGCACAGGCGCCACTGGTGCAGTTTATATCTGCTTTTTCAGGAAGGATACACAATCTTTCTGGACTTCTAGTGTCTCCAGCTGTGGAGAGCACCGTCTTAGATGGGATGGAGGATGTCTGCACACACAGGAAGCTTTCAGCCAGTCCAGACAGCAGAAGCAGTCTCTCTCTTGCTCCACCACCATAGGGTGGTGTTATCCTTACAGGGGATGGGGGTCAGGCTTCTGGACAGCTGGATCTCCTGAGCCACTCTCTGGGCCAGGGAAAGAACGGGCTGCTGTTGTTTGAATAACTGCAGCTGGTTGTCCTCCTCTTCAAGGAATTCCTCCAAGGTCGTGTTTATTACTCGTGGCTCCTGAACTTAAATGGACATAATAAAAAAGTAAGCAAAATATGTGTAATCCATGACATCTAAATGATCACAATGAGCTAAACTTACATAGTCCACTCCCTCTGTAAAATGGTCTGTATTTGTATAGCGCCTTCTTAGGGTTCTACAAGCCCCCAAAGCGCTTCAGAACACAATCAGTCATCCACCCATTCTGTGTCTCCTCCTTGCTCCAGGAGCTTGAGGAGAAAGTGACAAATCAGAGCCACAGAGCCATAGATGAAAGGTCTCACTCACGATGGAAATGTGCAACAATGAAAGACAAGCACCTCATCTGCTGCTGCTTCCCTGGTCCTGTCCCAGGATTCACCCTTATGCACTTTGGAATTAAATCGGGTCCAAGATGGTGGCCTCCTCCAGGAATCTCTGGCTATTCAAAAGGGAGGAAAACGTTAAGTGAGTGGACACTCATTTTTTAAAATTTAAACAGAATTACAAAGAACAGAGCAAATGAGCGTACAGATATAGGACGTAAGTGCAAACCTCTTTGATAACAAAGCTATGACCTTAATACATGAGAAAGAAAATAAGACAATTATAGCAAAAAGAAAAACGGGTATTTAAAAAATTCCTTTCGAAATGAAGGCATCAACATAACTTAGAGTTCTAGCTTTCGGACAAGTTATACCTTTCAAAGTATCAAAATAGATTCTCATCAATCTCAGTCTTAAATGTGTAACATTGATGTTTGTGTTGGACCACGTAGACTTATGAATATGAAATTTCCCAAATAAAATCATCAAACTAAAAATAAATGAGCGAGATTTAACAAGATCTTTTTTTATCTCTTAGGAAAATAAAATCTCTATCGTTATCAAGGCATAGTGAAATCAAATGTTCCATCACACCAAAAGGTATTTAACAAATATACATTCGTAGAATAGATGTGGAATTGTCTCAGTAGCTGAAATACAGAATGTACAAGAATCATCTAAAGGGTGGACACTCATACCACTAGGCCACTGAGCTGGTGTGACATCATCACTGTCCTTAAGTATTCATAACTGTCATTTTATTCATGATGAATAAATCATTAACTATGCCTGGTATTGTTTCCAAATGTTCTCCTTTATGCTCCTTGTGAAGCAGAGTCATCAAGCCATCCTATATATGTGAATATATTTTGCAAAGCAAGTATTTGGTCTAGTTCACTAGGCTAGAGTCATCTTCCTGTTTGGTGTAGTGTTGCTGGAGCTTTTGCCAGACCACAGGTCAGACTTTAGTCACTGGAGTCTGCTAGTGGAGGTGTGTGTGTGTGTGTGTGTGTGTGTGTGTTGTTAAATGATGCTAACATGCTAGGCAGCGTTACCTGCAGCATTAACAGGAGACGACGTGCAAACGTCACCGCTGCTGCTGCATTGAAATTCACTAGCCCGGAGTGCGTCAAAAACACAACATTCACTTTAAGTTATCGCATGTTGTGAGTGCAAATGCTTTTACATATTCATAGTGTTTCCTCTCTTTGATGAAATATCTACTTTGCAAATATTGCAAGTTGCCCAGTTGTCACCCTTTCTTGTAAGTATAACCAAACTTTCAAGCGTTTGTGCCGCTTAGGCTCCGGGTTTTCTGTTGAGTAAATGTGTACACAACGTACATGGTGACATCATTCACTCCGACTGGAATTGATAAAGGAATCGTTTCCAAAAATGGCAAACGATTTTCTGGAATGGAAACGTCTGTCAAGAAGAACAGTTATTTTATTCGCATCTCTAGTCCCAAGTACTTCACCACAGTACATGTCACACAGTAGGAATTGTGTTTTTATTTGCATGCGTGACTTTTATAACTTTATTTAATTAAGTGCATGTTTTTAGTAGTTTTTAGCAGGTGTTGTGTGTGTTTTCCCATTGTGGAGCTCCCCAGAGACACTGGACTGGCTGAACAAGGAGGGGATGGGACAATCAGCTGCCCTCTAACAGGTGTGCCACACCAGCAGGTGTGGCTAGTTGACTGTGCTCAATAAAAGGAGCTGGAGGAAGACTGAGGGGAGGACGGCAAAGGAACAGAGAGATGAGGACCGGCTAAGGAGGAGGTGCGCCCTGGACGGCGGCTCCCCAATGGGGACACATGCGCCCAATCCCCCCCGGAGCTCAGATTGGCACCCGGAGCACCTGGAGAACGGTCCCGGGAGATGGACAGGCGGCTGAGTGCGGAGGAGCGTGGGTGGCCCTCCCTCCGCACAGGTAAGCGGCTGGTGCTGGTGCCTGCGTCCGGGCAGGGCCTTGGGCCAAGGTGGGTGACGCCCCCCCCCCCCCCCCCCCCCCCCCCCCCCCCGGGAGTGCAGCTGTGCCGGGGAGCTGCAGAGGAGAGGAACGAGAGACTGGACGGAGGCCCTGCCGAGTGGGTGTGCTCTTTCTAGGCAGGGAGCGGCGTGTGATGGAGCGCTGCCGGGATGTGGAGCCACTGACGGGATGGTGGCCTGGTTGAAGACCATCTACTGTTGGACAGTTTTTAGAACAGGCTTTTAGAGGCCTTTGGGACACAATTGTAACTGTTTTTAAATAAATTGCCTCCTTATTTTAGTCTGAACTCCTGTCTGGGTTTATGAGTGCTTGTCCTCCCTTGGATCCAGAACGAACCTACTGGTGACATACACCTGACCTGGTAGTGATAGACCTCTGGTGGTGACATAGATCTATCACTGACGTAGACCTGACGGTGGTGACATAGACCTGTGACTGACGTAGACCTGACGGTGGTGACTGTCACTGACGTAGACTTGATGGTGGTGATATAGACCTGTCACTGACATAGACCTGACGGTGGTGACATAGACCTGTCACTGACGTAGACCTGACGGTGGTGATATAGACCTGTCACTGACGTAGACCTGATGGTGGTGACATAGACCTGTCACTGACATAGACCTGACGGTGGTGACATAGACCTGTCACTGACGTAGACCTGACGGTGGTGATATAGACCTGTCACTGACGTAGACCTGATGGTGCCGAATCTTGTGTCTGTTCTGGTCTTGTTGGACCTCAGTGCTGCTTTTGACACAGTCGATCACAATATTCTCTTAGAAAGGCTTGAACATGTTGTAGGGATCAAAGGAACAGCGCTAGGCTGGTTTAAATCTTATTTATCTGACAGATTTCAGTTTGTTCATGTACATGAGAAATCTTCTTCATTCTCTAGAGTTACTTGTGGAGTACCACAGGGTTCAGTACTTGGACCAATTCTTTTCACTATATATATGCTTCCAATTGGTAAAATCATTAGACAACATGGGATAAACTTCCACTGTTATGCTGATGATACTCAGTTATATTTATCCATAAACCCTGATGAACCTAATCAGTTAGGTAGATTACAGGCTTGTCTTGAAGACATAAAAATCTGGATGACTCTAAACTTTCTGCTGTTAAATCCAGACAAGACTGAAGTTATCATCTTTGGACCAGAACCTCAGAAAAGGAAACTGCTTAGTCAATCACCTAATCTAAACGGTATTAAATTAGCCTCCGAGAACAAAGTAAAGAACCTCGGTGTAATCTTTGACCAGGACATGTCATTCAAATCCCACGTTAAACAGGTTTGTAGGATTTCCTTTTTCCACCTTCGGAATATTGCTAAGATTAGAAGCATCCTTTCCAGGAGTGATGCTGAAAAACTGGTTCATGCATTCATTACCTCAAGGTTGGATTACTGCAATTCATTACTATCAGGAGGTCCACAGAATGTAGTCAAAAGTCTTCAGCTGGTCCAAAATGCTGCAGCTAGAGTTCTGATGAGAATTAAAAAGAGAGACCACATCTCTCCTGTTTTAGCTTCCCTACATTGGCTGCCTGTTAAATTCAGAATAGATTTTAAGATCCTCCTTCTCACATATAAAGCTCTTAATAATCAAGCTCCATCATACATCAGTGATCTGATTGTTCCATATGTTCCTAACAGAGCACTTCGCTCTCAGACTGCAGGTTTACTGGTGGTTCCTAGAATATCTAAAAGTAGGATGGGAGGCAGATCTTTTAGCTATCAGGCTCCTCT